>JADLZN010003820.1:70063-82563 GCA_018155175.1 Sinocyclocheilus anophthalmus
CGTGAACATTTACCCTCAAATGACTCGTGGCTCTCCTGAGAATCTACAGGGCGAGAGAGACGTCTTTAGAGTGTGTGTGTGTGTGTGTGTGGGGTGTGTGTGTGTGAGTGAGTGAGTGAGTGAGTGAGTGAGTGTGAGAGTGAGTGAGTGAGTGAGTGAGTGAGTGAGTGTGAGAGTGAGTGAGTGAGTGACAGTGAGAGTGAGAGAGAGAGTGTGAGAGAGAGACTGTGTGTGTGTGAGTTTTGGTGAGGCATCATACAGACCTTAAACAAGAACAGGAGTGTTTGAGTTTGTTGAGAGCATCATACAGACCATAACAAGCACCGAGTGCCAGAGAAACACAGAGTGAAGAGCGACACACATGACTGCAGCAGATCCGTCTGAAATCAGAAAACAACATGAAACACACTGAGACTGACTGACTGATGCATATTTACTGCATGTAAAGGAGAAGTGTCGGACATCTGCTGATTTGATCTAAAGCTGACTGATAGATTTGACATACCTGATGAGCTGAATCTGTCTGTGGATCTTCTGCTTCAGTCTCTGGATGTTTTTCATGATTTGCCAGCTCTTATAAACCCTTCTCGCCCTCCACCCCGACCCGTCTGTCTCTCTGCTCTTTCCAACGACTCAATCACAACATTAACTCCCTCACAAACACACAGACAGATTACATCACAGGTGCGTGAGCGTGTTTTTGGCATATCTGAAGTCAGACAGAAAGAGTACACAGACCAAAATAACACCGCAGACAGACAGAGACACAGCCTCTGCTTCTGCACTCAAGCTGCTCAAACATGGTGGTTTTGCTGGTTAAGATGGTGAAGCAGCTGAGTTGTGTGTGGTTAAACAGGCTCAACACCCAAAACACACGAGCCATAGACCACACGGCGGTGAGAGTCACACGCTCTTCCACCTCAGGCTTTTTCAAAAACAAATCAAGAACACCTGAAGCAACTCGTGATGGACAAACACTAGAAAACCAGAGACACTTAAAAATGGAAATATTGAGCGTTTCATCTTCCATCACTAGATAATACCTGACACAGTGTCTGTCTGATGGTTTTTCTCCATCTTTCGCAGCTTCACAGGCTGCTGCTGTAAATATTTGACACACACTCGAGATTCAGAGCTTGGCCCACAACACACACACACACACACACACGCAACACGCGCGCACTAACACTCACACACACGCGCGCACTCACACACACACTCACGCACACACGCGCGCATCCACCCCACGCGCGGCACTACCACTCACACACACACTCACGCACACACGCGCGCACACACGCGCGCACTCACACTCACACACTCACGCACACACTCACGCACGCACTCACGCACGCACGCAATCAAACGCGCGCACTAACACTCACACACTCGCCAACGCATCGCAATCAACCCACGCAACTCACACACACGCAGCACAATCACGCGCACGCGCACACTCACGCACGCACACTCACACGCAGTCTCACTCACTCACTCACTCACGCACGCACTCACGCACGCACGCACTCACACGCGCGCACTCACACTCACACACTCGCACGCACACACGCACGCACGCACACACACACAAACACACTCACTCACTCACTCACACACTCAGTCACTCACACACTCACGCACGCACGCACTCACGCGCACTCACACTCACACACTCGCACGCACACACACACACGCACACACACACACACACACACACACGCAACGCACACTCACAAAATCACACACTCACGCACGCACTCACACACACACACACAACGCCACTCAGCGCACTAACACTAACCACTCGAACGCGCACCTCGCACGCAACTCACACGCACGCACACACGCACACACGCACGCACCCTCACACACACGCACGCACACTCACACACGCACGCACACTCACGCACACGCACACACACACACACGCACGCACACACACACCGCACGCACACTCACACACGCACGCAAACTCACGCACCACGCACCACTCAAACACACGCACGCGCACACTCACTCACACACACACGCACACTCACTCACACACGCACACTCACTCACACACACACGCACACACACACGCACACTCACTCACACACACACACACGCACACACACTCACACACACACACACACACACTCACTCACAAACAAACATACACACAGACACACACACACACAAACAAACACTCACAAACACCGCCGCACACATACACTCACTCCCTCACTCACACACAGATGTTGGAACCAAAGTGCTGTATAAGAAATGTAAAATAAAATATATGAAACAAAAACAGATGGACAAATGAAAAATTTACACCCTCAAGAAATAATACACAAAGAATAAAAATAGGTCTTCGAAGAGGATTTGAGCATAGAAATAGAAGGAGAAGATCTAATATAAAGAGGAAGACTATTCCAGAGCTCATATGAGCAGCCACCGAGAAAGCCCAGTCGTCTTTAGCTTTAAAGCATGAATGAGGAACTGAGAGTAGTAATACACTAGATGCAGAAGATATGAAGCACAGCAGCAATCCACAAAGCAGGAGAGTCAGAGAGAGTCATACGCAGTGAAACATTCAGTTCTCTTCATTGTCCTTTTCCTCTCGAGCACATCGTTTTAATAGCTTGAATAGCTCTGTATTTAGGGGGAAATGCCAGACTGGAATGACTTTGGGTCTCCAGTGTAAGGATGCATTTGTCCACTATAGGGCGCTATAGCCGTATTATAGCAATGTTTCCTCACTGGAGGTAGTCATGTCAGGGTTAGGGTTAGGGTTAGGGTTAGGTTGGGGTTAACTCAGGTAACTGCCAGAGTTGCCAAGTCCACTTATAAAATGCGGCTTCTTTTTTTTTTTGTTAAATTGCGAGAAAAATCCCGGGTCGTGGTTTTTTGGGCTTATTTTAAAAATTATGGTTGCTTGTTAGGAAAATTTAACAAGTTCATTGGAGAAAAATCCCATTCAGGGCATGAAGGCATGACAGTGACGTGACATGTGGCCAAGTATGGTGACCCATACGCGGATAGTGCTCGCATTTACCCATCAAAGTGCGCACCACACACACACACACACACACACACACACACACACACAAACACACACAAACACAAACACACACACCACACACACACCACACACACACACACACCACACACACACACACACACACACCACACACACACACACCCCCACCCCAAACCCCCCCCCCCCCCCACCCCCCCCAAACAAAAAAACCAACAAACCTGGAGCAGTGGGCAGCCATTTATGCCGCGGCGCCCGGGGAGCAGTTGGGGGTTCGGGCACCTCAAGGGCAACCTCAGTCGTGGTATTGAAGGTGGAAAACAGCACTGTACATTCACTCCCCCCACCAACAACCCCTGCCGGTACAAGACTCGAACCCAAAACCTTTGGGTTACAAGTCCGACTCTCTAAACATTAGCCAACGACTGCCACATGTGACGCGGTAATGTAAGATGGGTTTGTAATGTGGATTACTTTCTTTTATAAGGGTAAATGTTAATTTGTACAATGCTTTTGTATGTATTAATATCATGGGCGTAATAAAAACGTAGGCTATACTATTGTTCACGAATCCGGTCCATGAACTTCCAATTTAATTTACTCTCGCACTAGACACTGTTGCACATCACCCCGGACACATTTACCATCAGCCTGCAAGGATGGCACTCAGCAGGTTTGCACACAAGCTGTGTACACTGATTGACACCCAGAGTTTCATATACACTCCCTCAACTATTTAACACTCACTCTGTCCCTTCCCTTGCGAGTATTGTGAGTCAGCGTTTATCCCTCCCTAGGATAGCTACACTACAGAGGCCCTCAGTAGTTCCTGCCTTAGTCCGCTTTTCGGCTTTCTGATCTTCGCATGGTTTCATGTGGGGATGTCTCCCCTAGTCTTGCCCCTGTGACTCTGTCTGCCGATCGTGGACCCACGCTGGCCCTAGGATTATTCTTGTGTTTTGCCATATACCTGTCTGCCTCTGTTTGGCCCTGCCTGCTTTATGACCACGTCTCTCTCCACAATAAAAGCTTTGCGAATGGATCTGCACGTCTCACGTCTCGTCAACCCCGTTACAGAATACTAACAGGATATAAAGGGGGATACAAGAAGTATTAAGGGGGGGGAACCCCCTTAAATTTTTCCTTTTTTCCTTTGTAATATGCACCATTTGCTAACAAACATTTTAAGTTAACTTTTTTTCCTCATAAGTACACACAGCACCCCATATTGACCGAAAAACACAGAATTGTTTACATTTTTTCAGATTTATTAAAAAAGAAAAAATGAAAAAATGAAATATCACATGGTCCTAAATATTCAGAACCTTTGCTGTGACACTCATATATTTAACACAGGTGCTGTCCATTTCTTCTGATCATACTTGAGATGGTTCTACACCTTCATTTGAGTCCAGCTTTGTTTGATTATACTGATTGGACTTGAATGGGAAAGCCACACACCTGTCTATGTAAGATCTTACAGCTCACAGTGCATGTTAGAGCAAATGAGAATCATGAGGTCAAGGAACTGCCTGAAGAGCTCAGAGAAAGAATTGTGGCAAGGCACAGATCTGGCCAAGGTTACAAAAAATTTCTGCTGCACTTAAGGTTTCCTAAGAGCACAGTGGCCTCCATATCCTTAAATGGAAGACGTTTGGGACAACAAGAACCCTTACTAGAGCTGGCCGTCCGGCCAAACTGAGCTATCGGGGGAGAAGAGCCTTGGTGAGAGAGGTAAAAGAAGAACCCAAAGATCACTGTGGCTGAGATCCAGAGATGCAGTCGGAAGATGGGAGAAAGTTGACATTGAAAGTCAACCATCACTGCAGCCCTCAACCAGTCGGGGCTTTATGCAGAGTGGCCCGACGGAAGCCTCTCCTCAGTGCAACACACATGAAAGTTTGCTAAAAAACACTGAAAAAGGGGGGGGGGGGGGGGATTTTCCAGATGGTGAGAATAAGAAATAAGATTCTCTGGTCTGATGAGAATTTTTGGCCTTAATTCTAAGCGGTATAATGTGGAGAAAACCAGGCACTGCTCATAACCTGTCCAATACAGTCCCAACAGTGAATCATGGTGGTGGCAGCATCATGCTGTGTTTTTTTTTTTCAGCTGCAGGGACAGGACGACGGTTGCAATCGAGGGAAAGATGAATGAATGCGGCCAAGTACAGGGATATCCTAGACGAAAACATTCTCCAGAGTGCTCAGGGACCTCAGACTGGGCCGAAGGTTTACCTTACAAAAAGACAATGACCCTAAGCACACAGCTAAATAACGAAGGAGTGGCTTCACAACAAATCTGTGACTGTTCTTGAACGGCCCAGCCAGAGCCCTGACTTAAACCCAAATTGAGCATCTCTGGAGAGACCTAAAAAAGGGCTGTCCACCAACGTTTACATCCAACCTTAAAGAACTGGAGAGGATTTGCAAGGAGGAATGGCAGAGGATCCCAAAATCCAGGTGTGAAAAACTTGTTGCTTTGCAATCTTTCCCAAAAAGACTCATGGCTGTTTTAGATCAAAAGGGTGCTTCTACTAAGTATTCAGACCCTTTGCTCAGTATTTAGGACCATGTGATATTTCAGTTTTCTTTTTTAATAAATCAGCAAAAATGTCAATAATTCTGTGTTTTTCTTTCAATATGGGTTGCTGTGTGTACATTGAGGAAAAAAACTTAAATTGAATGATTTTAGCAAATGGCTGCAATATAAAAAAGAGTGAAAAATTTAAGGGGGTCTGAATACTTTCCGTACCCACTGTACATTTGGTTTGAATATGTAGGCTATAAATATGTAGCTATGTTACAGCTTAAAGCTCTTGTCTCCATCTCTCCTGTCCTGTTCTGCTCACACTTGACTGGAGATCTCCCGCTGTGCTGCAGTTTGCTGCTTTTTGTAAAATAACTTCTGTTTTCGATTTTCAAATAAAAGAGTGGTTTCAGTTTAATATGTTGCAGGCTCATTTATTGGTAACAAATAATTAATAATAAATAATATAGATGCTAATAAATAAATAATATTGAGATTGGTTGTGTAAAGCCTTCTGGTCTTGTGTTGGTTTCTCCTGGAAAAGATCACACAGGGGCAGTTTATCGAGTCCATCCATGTGTCGTGTTTACTGGAGCGACGGAAGACCCATGAGAAAACACCAGACACAAAACTTCTATTCACCTCAACAGCTCGACTGGAACTGACTACTTAACAACCAACAAATGACTTACATGATCTTCTTCTTCTTCTTCTTTCAGGTTTAATGGCGGTTGGCAACTCATCTCAAAGGTGCATTACCGCCACCTACTAGACTGGAGTGTGCGCATTAGACTGACATCAGTGGAGTGGAGAGGGAAGAGAAAAAAAAAATTATATAAATAAAAAATACCCTATTAAATTCTTTCACTTAACCCAGTGTTTTTCAAAAATAACATTAATAAATTGCGTATTCTCCCAGATGTTTTCCCTACTAAATGCTCAAGTGTCATGCTTTGTTCATCCACTTGTGCCTTTAATTCTGCCCTATCTTCTTCATATTTTTGCAGTCTAACAGTATATGCTTCACTGTCTCTTGTACATTACAATAAGTGCATAATCCAGTGGGATGTTTTCCTATTCTGTGCAATGTTGTCTTTAAAGCAGTGTGCCCCATGCTGAGACGTGAGACTAGCATCTCCTCCCGTGGGCCTCTGCTCGTCCTCATGCTTGTGACTACTTGATGTTGTGTACTGTATAAATGACGTCCTGTATCTGCTGTGTTCCAATATTCCTGCCATATTTTAAGTGAATGCTGCTTTATGACGGTTTTGACCTCTGCTCTACTGATTGGTACGTGTACATCTACGGTTTCATGCTTTGTAGAGTTTTTTGCTAGCATATCCACAACTTCATTCCCTTCCACCCCTACATGGGCAGGAACCCAAAGGAAGGAGACAGCCATTCCCTTATTATGAAGTGTGAGAAGCAAGTGGAGTATTTGATAAATGAGGTCTTGTCTACATGACGCTCTCCCAGATTGAATGCTTAATAATGCTGATAAACTGTCCGAGGCTATAACGACACCTTGATTCTGATTATTTTCCTCCACCCACCCTAATGCCAGTAAAACTGCTACTAACTCCACAGTGTAAACTGACAGGCAGTCTGTTGTCCTCTTTTTGACTACTACTTCATACCGAGGAATAAAAAATGCTGCACCAGTACGGCCTGTTTCCGGCTGCTTTGATCCATCCGTAAATATGAATAATTCCTCTTGATACTGCTCTACATAGTTTCTGTTATTTACAGATGGTTTTATACATTTCCAGGGTGGCATCATTGATATTGCCACAGTGGGTGCTACTTTGAGCCTTAGCATTCCCCACCCATCCAAAACTGTAAAAATTGCTTTTATTATGCTCCGCACATTCTTGCAAGACAGTTTTTGTGGGGTGCACCATACTATGCCCTTGTAAATTAGCCCAATACGCCAACATGATCTTGACCCTCCTAATACGTAGCGGCATCTCTCCTGCTTCCACCTGTAATGCAGTTACTGGTGATGTTTTAAATGCTCTGGTACAAATCCAGAGTGCCTGTGCCTGCTCCACATCAAGCTTTTTAAGGTTGGATTCCGATGCGGACATATCCGCTAAGCAACCATAGTCAGAGGCAGTCCTCATGAGAGCCTGATAAATGTTTATTAGCGATGCTCAACTCGCTCCCCAGTCTTGCCCTGATAAACATCTCAACACGTTGTTGATCTTCTTACACTTATTTCTGACCTTATCAATATGCTGACACCAAGTCAGCCTCTCATCAAAGAGAACTCCTAGAAACCTCACCACCTTAACCTGTTCCAAATCTTGTCCATACAATTTCAGTGGCACTACTTTGTGGCGCTTAGAGAAGCATATAACTTGAGTTTTTGGGATTGAGAGTTTAAATCCCCATTTATAAGTCCATTGTTCAACTTTCTCTATTGCATTTTGCATTTTCTTTCTTAGATATTCTACATTTCGACCCCTAACCCAGAGTGCTCCATCGTCTGCATAAAGTGACTTAGCTATATTTCCACTTACCTGATCAAAAACGTCATTTATCATAATATTGAACAGTATGGGGCTGCAAACACTACCTTGTGGGGTACCATTTTCCACTATATGCCTACTTGAATACTCTACACCAGGGGTGCCCAACCCTGCTCCTGGCGATCGACTGTCCTGCAAAGTTTAGCTCCAACTCTAATCAAACACACCTGCCTTTAATTTTTAAGTGATCCTGAAGACCTTAATTGGTTGCTTCAGGTGTGTTTGATTAGGGTTGGAGCTGAACTTTGCAGGACAGTCGATCGCCAGCCTACACCAACCTTAACTTCTATTGTTCTTCTGTCCAGGAAGTCTAATACCCAACCAGAATAATTTACCTTTAATTCCTATTGTGTTTTCAAGTTTAATAAGAAGTCCATCCTTCCACAGCATATCATATGCTTTTTCGACGTCAAAGAACACGGCAATTACACATTCCTTATTAGTTTGTGCTTTCCTAACTTCTGCTTCTAGGTCTATAACTTGACGGGTCTAAAGCATTCTTACCAGGTTTGAGTATTGGGACTATCACTGCCTGTTTCCATTCAAGCGGGATTCTACCTGCATTCCATATCATATTGATCAGCCTTAATACTACCTTCAGTGATACATCTTTCATATGCCCCAGCATGCTATAACATATAGCATCTTTCCCTGGTGTTGTTTGTCGCGCATTTAAGATAGCCCTTTTTAATTCAAACATAGTAAAAGTCAGGTCCATATCTCCTCCTGATGCAGATCTACTTTCTTTTATTCCAGGGTTTTCCAACAGTGTCTGATTCCTATGCTGCTTATCTATTGTGGATACATTTCCAGAACTGTGGATTTTCACAAAGGTTTCTACCAAAAGCTCTGCCTTTTCTGCATTACTAACTGCATTCTTATTATTGCTACATAATACTGGCATTTCCACCTTTCTACCTAATCCACTCATTCTCCTGATTGTTCCCCATATGTCTGACAGCTGAGTTTCACTTCCAATTGTATTGCAATACTGTCTCCAATACATGCGTTTGACTGACCTAATCGCTTTCCTAACTACTGCTTGTGCCCTTTTGTAGCCAATTAAAGTTTCTAGTGTGTGATGAGCTTTAAGCTGTCTAAATGCTTTATTTCTTCTTTTAACTGCTATTCTACAGCTCTCATCCCACCACGGCACGCTTTTTCCCTGTTTATTTCCTGTACTTTTAGGAATTGTTTCTTCTGCTGCTTGTATAATGTTTGCGACTACTACACTATTCATTTCCTCCACATCTGTTATATCTCTACTCAGTATTTCCACACACTTAGTCTCACTAATTTCTTGAAATGTCTGCCAGTCAGATTTATCTAATTTCCACCTTGGTATTTTCACTTCCCCATCCTGGTGTACCTCTATGCCAATCCTAGTTATTATTGGATAGTGATCACTACCCACTGTCGACCTACCAATTACTTCCCATGCACTTATTCCTGCAATTTCAATCGACACTAGTGTTAGATCAATAGCACTTTCTGTATTACTTGAACTATTATACCGTGTGCCCTTTCCATCATTAATACACACAAACTCCTTATCATATCATCTATACATTAATCCATTTATATTTGTGTTCTTACTTCCCCATAATGTACTGTGTGCATTAAAATCCCCACATACCACTATTTTGCCCTGCATTGATCCGCAAACTAATTCAAACATATCAGTACTTAATCTATTGCAAGGGTTGTAAAAATGGGTTATTTTTATACTGTTTTCCCCTGACCATACTTCAATTACAACAGATTCATGTTCTTTCCCTTTAATAATAAGTTTATATCTTACCCCACTTTTAACAAAAGTTGCTACACCTCCACCTTTTCCTGTTTCTCTATCTCTCCTAATTGAAGTTTATCCATACAATACAAAGTCCAACTGTGGTTTTAACCATGTTTCTTGCGCACATATTACATGAGGTCTATCTGCTAACTCTGAAACAAAACTCTTGAATTCCTGTCCATTTGCTATAAGGCTCCTGGAGTTCCATTGCAATATAGCTAATATCACAAAGAGCCACCAACCCATGTCTGCGAGCTTGTGCTTCCTGCCACTATCATTTCTTCCACTACCTCACAGCTAAGCCCTTTTATTCCTAAATACTTTTCCGCTGATTTAACTATTGTTTTGATCTTTTCTGTCTTCCTGTCTGTCTGTGCCGAGCAGTTTATCACCTCAACCATAAACAACACAAATTCATTTTTGCCCATAACTAACAAATCCTTCTTTGCCTCAATTTTCTCATACTTCCCACAAGACCTACTTTTATTTTCTTTGAGTTCTGGTTTATAGGCTTCCTTTTCCTTAGACACTTTCTTTGCAGCTTCTGCATATGTTATTCCTTGCAGCGATCTCACTCGCTGCACCTCCATTGCCCTCTTGCTAGCTTCACATCCACGGTAGGCTGAACTGTGCTCCCCTCCACAGTTACAGCATTTCAGCTTTACTCCTTCTCCACATTCCCCATACTCATGCTCGCCTGAACACCTACCACATCTTTGTTTACCCTTACACACTGCTGCTACATGGCCATATCTTTGGCACTTAAAACATCTCAGTGGGGGAGGGATGTATGGCCTGACCTCATAGCTCATGTAACCTATGTATAACTTACTTGGAAGTCTTGCTTCATCAAACTTCATCATAACAGACAGGCTATCGCACTTCTCCCCGTTTCTGGTTGTTCTAAGGCATTTTACCTCCAGCACTTTTGCTCCTGTTACATTGTCTCTGATTTGATCTTCAGTGACATTTACCGGTATTCCTGTGATAACTCCTCCAATCAACGCCTTATTTCCAATCAAGACGCACTTTATTCTCTTGCCATCTATTCTATTCAGTTCTATGGCTTTCTCTTGTTGCGTTTTATTCCTACAAAAAATCAGCAACGCTCCACTTCTTAATACTTTTGCATTTTTAACCTCGCCTAACAATTAGTTTATCGACTTTGTTAATTGAATCGGATTCCACTCACCAAATGATGACCCCTCCTGAGATAGTTTCATGATCACTTTATATTCTTCTTCTTGTTGTTTACTTGCTATTGTCATACTTTGTTCACTATCTGTTTCATCTATATTAGATGTTACTTTCTCCTTTTTTTCCGTTTTCTTGATCGCACTACATTCCAAACACTCCTATCTCTCCCGCCTTCTTCTTCAAATCCCATCTCACTTCCTGTCTCCTCACTTCCTTCCGCCATCTCCTGCCCAGTCACAGTCTAGCTGTTGCCAACCTCACAGATGTTTTCGGATCGTCCGTCGTTTTTCTCAGACGGGACACAGAATACTACTGCCGACTTACATGATTATGAACTCTCTCGCTCTTTAATGCTTTTGTGAATGTCACAGACTAACTGTGATCCAGGACGTTTATTTTGAAGGGACTGAGTATGGGCCTGTGCACAAACAAACTGTTTCTACACACGATATTGTATCACCCCATTAACTCAAGTTGGTAGTTTTACTGTTTTGTTGGTTTAGTGCTGTGGCTTGTTTGACTGTTTAATGTTCAAGTGATACATTTTTTCAACATCATTACAAAATACTCTTTACATCAAGCTTTTATTTGATTTAATTCAGTAATGAAGTTAACTTCAGTGTGTTTCAAACCACTGTACATACCTTGTGGTTCACCTCTCACTTGCCAAACTTGTGCACTTGGAAAGCAGCCATATTTAACCCTAGCATTTGCTCCATCTGCTTCTGACAGCACAGGGGTGGGGGAGAACCTAGGACGTAAGTTTATTCCCATTTGTCTTGACTTACATGTTTGTAGTTATTCTGATTGTACTGGATCTGAATGTGATATGCTGTGGAGTGTTGAATACTATGAAGGTCTGTTTGTTTGTATTCTGTTATCTGTTTTATAACTTATTGGTCTTCCCCTAAAATGGTATATTCCAAAAGTAGGTGGAGCCAAAGCCTATAAAAGAGCTTCAGGCAGCCGCTTCAGGAAGGCTAGAGTAGTGATGCACAGTCCGATTCATTTCAGCGAACCGGTTCTTTTCGGACAGATCGGCTCATTGAACCGGTTCAAAAAGCAGATTAATCGGTTCCTGACGTCATCAAGCAATAACGTCTCTACGCATTTCTTTTCTAACAACTCTGTGACATGTTGTATCAATGACAAATTGAAACAAGTCATTTGTGTCAACACATATTAAAACATTCAAAAATAAAGTTATTTGTGTGAAAGCACATTGCTGATTATTGCCATATAATTCACTTCAGTTAATGGTGTTTGTGGTCACAGTTTCATCCTCAGCTACGACTGACTGACTGAGCAATATTGACTAGCTTACAACTCGGATAAGATTCCTAAATGTTTCACAGCTACAGCACACATTACAGACATTGATGCACAAACGTGGATATGTTCTACATGTCTACAGTATAAAGAATGA
>JADLZN010003820.1:87563-160063 GCA_018155175.1 Sinocyclocheilus anophthalmus
TGAAGTTTCTGACTGTCTTCAGAAAAGAATCGATGGCATTTTGTTTTCATCTTCGCTCCATGTAATTCCTAATAAAGAAGGTTTTTCTTATAGCAGCTATACTGTGTCCACGGAGGTTACGGGATACAGCTCTAATTCTGCTGCTCCATCAGCGCCACCTGCTGTCAGCGAGTGGATTTACAGACACCTATATTTACATTCAGTCTGTGTGCAGCAGTTTCTGTCTGGCCAAAAACGGACCGAATTTGCATGCCCTGCTGTAAATTTTGACCGGTTGATGAAAAACAAGCTTATGTGGATTCTACACATTTAAACAATTCAGATAAGTTATCTAGAATTATTTATGGAGCAGATAAAATACATATAATCATTTATTAATCAATTATCATTTTGACATGTATCTTTTCTTTATTTAAAGACTGAAATGTGAGGTTTACCTTTTTCTGAAACTTTTTTAAAGCTTTATTTGAACATTTACATTAGATATTTGAACATGCTATTAGTTAAACATTGGTAATATTATTGGTTTAGTGATTATGCAAACAAAAAGTCATTTTATTTGTTGTTTGTTGATTTTTAATATAAAACTTGAAGTGATTTATACCGTGATATTGAACAATACCGTGATAATACTGATAACCGTGATAATTTTGGTCACTATAATCGTGATAAGAACTTTTCATACGTTAATGTGACACATCAATCATGAATGTGACCAAACCAAAACAGCATGTTACATTCAGAATAAGCAGACATTTCACACTGTTCAGAGCCATCGTGTTTACCATGTTCACCATGTTAAGCGTGTTATGTGAAGAGCACATCATGTTTCACTGACACGTCAGGGCACGTCAGGTCACATCCAATTACCCACAATCCCACAAGAAGCTCTAAACCGGCTTATTGTGTTGAAGCCTGCCGGCTTCCCTCGTTTCCAGATCCATCTTCATGACGCTGTCGCTGAAAACGCCAGAGAAATGACGCACAGCATAAGCTAGAAAGGTCCAAAACGTTTCATAACAGTCTTACTAATGAACAAAATGAATCTGCAGTGCCAGAAAGGTCTGTCCGTCTCAAGGTAAAGATGATTTCAGTCATCTAATACAACACTCATGTGCTACAGTGAAACACAAAACTGACCAACAATGAAGAAACCAGAAGCTTCTCTCAAAAGAGACGGAGGTTTGGTCACAAAGAGACCTCCTGATCACCGTCATCAATGATCCTCAGCTTTATTCTCAGCTCAGAGGACAAAAAGTGTCTCTGCCAAGAAGAATGTCACAGCTAGCGGAGTAACCTTAACTAACTAACTCATTTATGTGTGCCTTTAATGCAGCTTTGACCATTATTATATCGCCTCATGACAGCGTTCATGTTTAACCTGTCAACAACTGAATTAACATTCAATCTCGTCCCATTTCTCTAAATAAGCAGAACCTCAGTAGTTTGTCATCTGAGAGTCATCTACAGTCTCTGCTAATGAACTGAAAATAACAGCATGCTTCAATCACAGTGATGAAACGCTAAAGCTTAGTATAATTTCAGCTCTCGAAACAGACACAATTCTCAAACTCAGGAGCGGGCCGTGCATTTTACACCTAGGCCTTCAGTGGCGTCCTACATGAATGAATCCATCTCTTCATACCATCATAATGATGCCACGGCTATAGAAACCATAAATATTACACAGCAATGCAGTATAACAGGGCACTACATAACAGACAGGTATCTTATGATTGGTTAAAGCAACAGTTTCATTGCCATTGATTTAAGCTAACAGACGCCTGCACTGTGGATTCTGAAGGCCTTAAGGCAGATTTCTTTGACCCTGGCAACATGATTGCTGAAATATGATTGGATAAAAGCTGCAATATAATCATACACTGCTGGAAGCAGTGCAACCAAGAGAAAAGCTATGAACTGAAGAGAATAGACTATTGTAAATAATTTAATACACATTCATGGAAAAATATATTAAACTAAATCAGTGATTCTGATAGTGTTTAGGCCAGCAGAGAAGGCTTTGCTGGCCCTGACGGCCCACCACTGTTCACTGTTTCACAGAATCGTATGACTTTCATCAAGAGTATAACAGTGTCTCGCTTAAATCATGTTTCTTATAGAACTCAAAATAATTCAGTAGAATGAACTCAGTTAACCTGATATTACAAGTCTTCACGAGTACAAACAGACAGATGGATGCTAAACATGTTGGAGGAGCAGAGGCCCGTTTCAGAAAGGAGGTTAAATTAAAACTATGTTAACCCTGAAATGAGGGAAACTCTGGGTTTTCGTTTCTGAAATGGGAGGTATGTCAAACCGCGAGCAGGGTAAGTCAAGCTGCGTGGTGTGTGCGTGTGTGTGTGTGTGAGTGTGTGTGTGCGTTGTGTGTGTGCGTGTGTATACGTGTTGGGTGGGGAATGTGTGTGTGCTGTGCTGATGGGTGAGAGTGAAGTTGCTGTAGAGGGTGAGTCGTGTGTGTGAGAGTGGTGTGATAAGAGGTGGGTATGTGGTACTGTGTGTGTGTGTGTGTGTGGACGTGTGTGTGTGACGGTGTGTGTGTGTGTGTGGGTGTGTGTGTGTGTGTGTGTGTGTGTGTTGTGTGTGTGTGTTCGTTGTGACCTGTGTGTGTGGTGGTGTGAGTGTGTGCGTCTGATTGAATAGTGTGTGGACCTGTGTGTGTGTGACTGTGTGTGTGTGTGTGTGTGTGTGTGTAGGGTGGTGGGTGATGTGTGTGACGGTGTGTGTGGTGTGAGAGTGGGTGTACGTGTGTGTGTGTGTGTGTGTGTGTGTGAGGTGGGTGTGTGTGTGTGTGTGTGATGGGTGTGTGTGTACGGTGTGTGTGTGTGAGTCGTTGAGTGTGTGGCGTGGTGTGAGAGTGTGCCGTGTGCAGTGTGCGTGTGTGTGTAGAATGGTATGGTGCGTCACTCATGGCCTATTCAGTTACTGGTAAAGGTCAGAATATTGGTTTGATGATGGTTCATTAGTGCCAGGGAAGATTAACCCAAGATATTAACCCACATCTGATGTGCATCATTTTCAGACAACGTGTTTCTCTCGACACAACACAGTGAAAGCTGCTACATATGCGTTACAGAACACACATCATGTCGGGGGCGTTCGGGATTCATAAGTCCGCATATATGATTGAACTTCTCAACACCACAGTGGACTGGAGCTTACTGATTGCAAGTCGTCTATATGTAGACTAATGAGGGAAATGCTCCAATATCTGTCTGCCTACACACGAGTTCTTTTGAAAAGATACATACTAAGCTGAGTAAAGTTAAAGGGGTCATATGACGATGCTACAAATAACATTATTTGGTGTATTTGGTGTAATGAAAGGTGTTTATGTGGTTTAAGGTTAAAAAAAAACACCATTATTTTCCACATAATGTACATTAATGTTTCTCCTCTATGCCCCGACTTTCTGAAACGCGTAGATTTTTACAAAGCTCATCGGTGTGAAAAATTGAGGTGTGCTGTGATTGGCCAGCTACCAGTGCATTGTGATTGGCCGAATACATCAAGCATGTGACGGAAATGTTACGGCCCTACCATACTGTGCGCCCGTACGGCCGGAAAGCGGCAGCGACGAGGCAAAAACATTAAAACACATTATAAACAAGGCATTTGTTGCATCCAGTGGGGACATAATTACTGATTATAATGACTTATACGTCTTCTTACACGTTGATTGCATCTGCGCTGAGTTAAACATAAAACTCTGTCTGCATTTGTGATGGAGAAATGACAAAACAACAAACCCTACTCTACACTGCTCAAAAAACTTGCGTTTGAATCATCAGTGGCCACTCCTTTAAATATAAAACTGTACTTACAGTCTGTGAGTCAGAAAACCGGCATTGTAGTCTACTCTACCATGATCAAGAAACAGTCCTCCATAAAATATGCTGAACACATCTGAATATTTGGGTTAAAGTGTTCTGGAACAGGGTTAATACAACTTAACCACTGATTTTTAGTTGTGTTCTCTTTTGGAAGGCCAAACAAGGTATTTTCGCTTTCGCAATGAAACACACAGCTTCTTCACGACATGACGGCAGCAACAATACTACAGCGAGAATAAAAAGTTATGCATGGCTTTCTTGCGTGAACATTTGGGCGGCGTTCTGCAAATCTTCCCACACAGTGACGTAGACATGTCGGGGGGTGTAGAACGAGGCGTTTTAGGGGGGCGTGGCAGAGTCTTAACTTTGGTAAAGAATATCTCTTTGGATTTGAGACTTAGTCTTTGCAACTTTACGATCTTCTTTATGCACCAAGAGCTTGAAAAACACTCCAAAGAGAAAGGAAAAAATAAAATCGCATCATATGACCCCATATGTCGACAGACAACGAAGGTGCTGTTGTCACACGTAGAAAACACAAAGTATAGACACGGTTAAACAATTTTCTACAAGATTCATTCAATGCCTGTTAAATCTAACAAGAAAAAAAAAGGACACTTTTTATTCTATAAAAAACTATAATATTATATAGATATATGGCAATTTCATATGAGTAGACGAAAGATATGGCTGATATCACCACGGCTGGATTCTGCAGCAGGGGTAATCATGCTGTGCTGATATACAGCCAATCGCATGTACTCATGTAATATTGCGTTTATACAACAAGTTTGATGGGAACGAGTGTGGCAAATAAATTTTTCCACAAAACCAAAGAAAAAAAAAAGGGGGAATCGTGGCTATTGGTTAGAGAGTTGGATCGACCTAAGGATTAAGAGATCTAGTACCGGCAGGGTGTAGGGAGGGAGTGAATGGACAGCGCTCTGTTACCTTCACTAAACACGGATTGAGGGGCCTCCCTTGAGCAAGGCCCGAACCCCAAACAACTGCTCCCCGGGCGCGCAGCATAAATGGCTGCCCACTGCTCCGGGTATGTGTGTGTGTGTTGATGTGGTGTGTGTGTTCACTGCGGTGGTGTGTGTGTGTGTGTGTGTGTGTGTGTGTGTGGTGTGGTGTGTGTGTGTGTGTGTGTGTGTGTTCATGCTGTGTGTGTGCACTTGGATGGGTAAAGCAGAGCACTAATTCCGAGTCATGGGTCAACACATGTCTTCCACTCACTTTCACTTTTCAAATATATAAGAAACAACAACGGAGTGTCTTTAAAAACCCTCTTTTGTGCAGAACTACTTCCTTCCTCCGTAGACTCAAACCTCAGTTTGCAGTTTAACAGCTGAGCTCAAGATCTGTTACTAATTCGAGAACGTTACTTTAAAACTTTAGTAACGAAGGACAGCTGAGTTGCTTCATTGAAAGCTTATTGTATCGCTGTATTAAAAGTGTATTTAAACTGGTTGTGTCGTGTTTTACAAAGATTTAGAGGATAAAGTTAATCTGTAAATACTAATTCATATATGAGGTTATATATTATAATTATTATTACTATAAACATGAATGATTACAATCAACCCATAAATAATACTGTAAACAACATGTTCTGGGTCAAGTTAGCCCAACATGTGTTCTGATCTGTTCACCCAGCCGCTAGGCTAAAAACTACCCAAATTCAACCCAGTGATTTATAGATTGTCAATTTATTAATTAAAACCTTAACATTGAAATACATCAAATTAAATTATCACAAAACAAACATAATTTCACTAATTTAACTATTATCAGACTTTTCCCTTATATTATAAATGTAATGTATAGCCAAATTACACTGACAAAATACACTGTAGAATGCAAGACCTTGGAAACATTTATTGGCGTTACATGGTGACCATTCATCCGCGTGCTTCTGAGTTCATGCTTTACCTTGACGGACTTAGGAGCTCAGTTGTGAGCGGGACAGAGCGGAAAACGAAATAGCGTACTGTACCTCGTCTGAGGAGCTCACCTGAGTTGGCTAGACTTAATGTGGGGGAGGGTGCATTGTTTGCATTTAAATGTTGTGGGACATTCTGACACACTTAACGTGTGACGCACAGTAACAACAACAACAACAACAACAACAACAACACAACAACAACAACCACCCACAACAACAACAACAACAACAACAACAACACATGAGAAACAGTTTTTCTAACGTTCTGAGGATAAACACCTAAACCAGCTCTTAAAACGATACCCTAATATAGGTAACGACAACCCATTTGAAGAGTTCATTTGCCAAAAAGATAGCGATTTTTATACATTTTCAGAAATCGTTTTGTGTATTTATTGTGCATCCAAGAATATCAGTCAAACTGCAGTTGGGTGTCTGATAAGGAATAATAACAAAAATAAATAAAAAATAAAAATAAAAAGTATAGGTAACTTACACCAATTAAAAGATTGAAAGTTATGTTTTTTAAGACATTAAAAGGTAGTTTTTGGCAAAAGCAGGAACACTCCACATTGCATTGTTTAAGAGTAAACAGAAACAATGGTTAACTGTGTAACTCAGCGACAATGTAGACGCCTGGACTTGTTGTTGTTTGTTGTGATTACCGACGATACAGGGAGCTTTCCCTCACCACTGTATGGCTGCTTAGCCAAAGCTCTGGAAAAGCTTCACTTTTATTTGTCCTTTGAGCCCGAAGAAGACGATAGTCTACGGGTCATCATGTGCGCTGAAATTATCCATCCTCGATCACTTCTAGTAAGCTTTGACGAAAATCCTATCGCTCGCACGTCTTTTCAAAGTGACTATAGATTAGCCTTGTCACCTACTGCATAGTGGTGCCTGATTCGCTAACATGACTTAGGTTTTGTTTAACAAAAAGGGCGCTTGCGGTTTCTGGCTGTAAAACTTGTTTAGGGTTTTAGTGAGATATGTGAGCATAATGGCCACAGCAGTCCGTCTTTTTATAAAAACATGGAGTTATCGGATTTTGAAAATAACTCT
Source organism: Sinocyclocheilus anophthalmus (assembly GCA_018155175.1). Taxonomy (NCBI): domain Eukaryota; kingdom Metazoa; phylum Chordata; class Actinopteri; order Cypriniformes; family Cyprinidae; genus Sinocyclocheilus; species Sinocyclocheilus anophthalmus. The sequence continues at coordinate 94,428 of JADLZN010003820.1, forward strand.
TCATTGTACTCAAGCGATTGGGAATAATTGTTTGCCCTCCGACTAAAGTCACTTTAAAGGAAAGTAGTGTTTCACGCGGCGGCATATTTTGCAAGACTCCGAGTTAGTTCATCCCAAGACCAATTCCTGTCCTAACAGAATGGGGGTATACCTGAAATCTCAAAAAACGGCCTTATGAACTCACAATAAAGTTCATATTTCAAGAAGCAGAAACAAAAATCTGAACTGAAAGCCCCAATGAAGTGTTTGTTATGCTCCAAATAGCGTTAAAAAAGATATTTGATCAGGCCCAGAACAAGACAATGCACATGTGCAGTCAAAACACGCTCATGCCATATTTCTATGGGGGAACCGGAGCTTCACCGGACGCTGCAGTTGACGCAATGCTTTACACTCAGCCGATTGGCTCTTTCATTTAGAAAGCATTGCGTCTCCATTTATAAGTATAGGAGTGAAACTTGTCTTTGTATTCTAGTCTTGCTCGACTGTTAAACCCAACAAGCTGGGATGGAGGGGGGAGGGTGTATTGTTTCAGCGGGCAGGAGATTGAACCAGAAGCCACAAAACCCCTACCCAACACTGGAAAAAAAAACCCAACATATTGACCCCAAGGGCTCAACCAGCGTATTTTAGGTGTATACACTCCACCTTATACAGTACAGTGGTAAAGAGAGAGAGAAACATACGTGACATACCTTGTTCCTAAAACATATTATACTTTTTTTTTATTTACATATATTTTTGTTTCAAAGGATGATGGAAAAAAGACGGACTTGAAATCGTTTGCGCTCTGGAACTAGCAAAGCGCGGTGGTGAGCTGTAGATCTGAACAAAATAAAAAAGTGAAATAGGGCCTACACCACAGCACTCACACACACACTCTCTCTCTTTACACACGAGAGATATACACACACACACACACACTCTCTCTCTCTCTCCTTCTCACACACAGAGAGATACCACCCAACACACACACAACACTACACGCACACCTCTCTTCTCTCTTACACACAGAGAGTACCCACACACACACACACGCTCTCTCTATCTCACACACACACACACACACACACACACACACACCACCACCACACACACACACACACATATCTTCTCTTTGACACACACAGAGATGATACCACCTCACCACACACCAACACCACTCTTTCTTACCACCAGAGATTTACACACAGACACACACACACACAGCCACACACACTCTCTCTCTCTCTCTCAAACACACACAAACACACACACAAACACAAAAACACACACACACAAACACACACACACAACACACACACACGTCGTCTCTTACAAAAAGAGTGAGATACATACACACACACACACAACACACTCTCTCTCTCTCTCACACCCACAGAGAGATGACACCCTCACAACCTCACACACACAATCTCTCTCTTCCACACAGAGGATTACACACAAACTACACACACACACACCACAAACACTCTCTCTCTCTTACACACAGAGAGATACACACACACACACACACACACACACACCCACTCCTCTCTCTCTCTCGCTCTCTCACACACACACACACACAAACACCACTCTCTCTCTCTCTACTCTCTCTCACACACACTCACACACTCTATCTCTCTCTCTCTCTCTCACACACACACTCACACACACATTACTCTCTCTCTCTCTCTCTCACACACACACAACACACTCTCTCTCTCTCTCTTCACACACACACACACACATCACCACACACACACACACACCACGCACACTCTCTCTCTCTCTCTTACACACAGAGAGATACACACACACACACACAAACACTCGCTCTCTCTCTCTTACACCACAGAGAGATAAACAATCACACAATCACACACACCACACACAACTCCTCTATTACACACAGAGGAGATACACACAAACACACACACACACACTCTCTCTCTCTCTCTTACACACAGAGAGATACACACACACACACACACACACACACACTTCTCTCTCTCTCTCTCTCTCGCTCTCACACACACCACACACACACACACACAAACACACTCTCTCTCTCTCTCTATCTCTCACACACACACCACTCACTCTCTCTCTTCTCTCTCTCTCACACTCCACAACACACTCTCTCTCTCCTTCTCTCACAACACACACACCACACACACACGCTTCTCTCTCCAACCACCACCTCCACACACACACACACACACCACACCCTTCTCTTACACACAGAGGATACACACACACACACACACACACAACACTCTCTCTCTCTCTCTCTCACACAAACAAACACACACACACAAATCTCTCTGCAACAACACACAAACTCACAACTCTCTCACACACACACAAACACACACTCTCTCTCACACACACACACACACACACACACACACACACCACACACACTCTTCTCTCTCAAACACACACACACCCAATCACCCATCCTCTCTCTCACCCACACTCTCTCTTCACCACCACACTCTCTCTACTCTCTCTCTCTCACACCCCACACCACACCCACACCACTCTTCTCTCTCCACACACACACACCACACTTCTTCTCTCTCACACACACACACACGCACACTCTCGCACACACACACTCACACACACACTCTCTCTTACACACAGAGAGATACACACCCCACACCACACCACACACACACACACACACTCTCTCTCTCTATCTCTCACACACACACAACACACACACACTCCTCTTCTCTCTCTCTCCAACACACACCACACTCTCTCTCTCTCTCTTCTCTCACACACACACACCCCACTCCTCTCTCTCTCTCTCACACACACACACAACTCTCTCTCTCTCTCTCTCTCACAAACACAAACACACACACACACAAACACCCACACACACACACACACAACACCACACACACACACACACACAAACACAAACACACACTCTCTCTCTCTCTCTCAAACACACACAAACACACACACAAACACACTCACACACACACTCTCTCTCTTTACACACAGAGAGTAACACCACCCACAAACACACAACTAGTATAATCTCTCTTACACAGAGGCTACACACAACCACACACACACCCACAGCTCTTCTCTCTCGCGCTCTCTCTATCTCTCCCACACACACACACACACACCCACACACGCTCTCTCTCTCTCTCACACACACACACACACACACACACATTCTCTCTCTCTCTCTCTCTCCACAACACCCCACTCTCTCTCTATCTATCTCACCCACACAACACACACAAAACACCTCACTCTCTCTCACCACCATCACCACACCACCCACACACACACTCTTCTTACAACAGAGAGATACACACACACCACACACACACACACTATCCTCTCTGCTCTCTCCACCACACCACACACAACCACAAGCTATCTCTCCCACACACACCAACCTCAACCCCTCTCTTCCACACCCCCACACCCTCCCACCCTCTCTCTTCACACAGCACACACCCACACCCAACTCTCTCTCTTCACACACACACCACACACACACTTCACACCCTTCTTATCACACACCTCTCTCTCTCACCCCACCTTCTCTCTCTCTCTCTATCCACACCCACCCACAACACACACGACACCACCCTCTCTTCTCTCAACACCAAAAACCCAACATCTCTTCTCTCCCCCCCCCCCACACCCCCCTTTCTTCTCACCCACACACACACACACACTCTCTCTAACACACACACACACACACACACCACAACACACACACACACCACTACTTCTCCTACGCTCTCTCTCTTCTTCAACACAACACCACTCTCTCTCTCTCTATCTCACCCCACACACACACATTCTCTCTCTCTCACACACACACACGCTCCCTCACACACACACACACACACACCCACCAAACCCCACTGTCTTCTCTCTCACCCACCACCCAACACACACAAACTTCCACACTCTCTCTCTCCACACACTCTCTCTCTCACAACAACACTCCTCTCTCTCTCTTTCTCTCTCACACACACTCAGTCACACACTCTCTTTCTTTCTCTCTCACACACACACACACTCTCTTCTCTCACACACACACAAACACACACTCTCTCTCCACACCACACACACACCCACACACTCTCTTACACACAGAGAGGGGGCTACACAACACAGACAGTCCTCAACACACACACCATCTTTCTCTACTCTCTCTCTCACACACACCCCACACCCTCTCTCTCCCACCACACATCCACCCCCTCTCTCCCCCCACACCCCCCCCGCCCTCTCGCTCCTCACCACACCCCCCCCCCCAACCGCCCCACTCTCCTCTCTCAACAAAACACACACACTCTCTCTCTCCCCACCACCCACCCCACCACACACCCACACTCTCTCTCACAACCACACACACACCCAAGCACCCACTCTGTTTTACACACAGAGGTTACCACCCACACACCCCCCCCCCCCCACCTCTCTCTTCTCCCCACACACACCCACCACTCTCTCTCACACACACAATCTTCACCCACACACACACACACACCACACTCTCTCTCTCACACACACACAAACAAACACACACACACACACACTCTCTCTCTCACACACACACCCACATTCCTCCCCCCACACAACCACACTCTACTCTCTCTCTCTGCACACGCAACACACACCCCACACATTCTCTCTCTCACCCCCACAAACCCACACAAACACCAAATCACACACTGCCGCTCTCACACACACACACACACACACACACACACAAACACACTCTCCCACACACACACACACAAGTTTTTTTATTTTTTTTACTTGATCATAGTGCCAGGGACACTAGACATTAATTAAACATTCCTTTAAAAGGTACAAGAAGTAGCCACACGTTATTTTACAACCGTTATAGTCCGCTGGACAAGATGTACAAAGTACCCTTAAAATAATAAATAGTTTGTTGATTGCTAAAACGACTATCACCAGGCTTTTGAACTAAATTTCAAAACCCATAACGCGCCATTTTTTCTTTCAAAAGCACACCATTTTGCTGAACTATAAAAACTATTCCGCTTTTAACGCAAGGATGTGCAGATTTGTGTGCATGTACTGCTAAATCTCTCCACCAACCTGACATTTCTCGTGTCTTACAATCACAGTGTCATTAGAAAGCCATAGCATTTCAGATCATGTGTCATCAGCAAAACAATACCACGGTGGAAACACTAAGAGTCAAATTGAAGCACCCACGTAAATTCTTTGATCCTCATAAATAGATCCAAGGGGCCCGAAGCAGTCACTGAGATTTGGAAAATGGATCCACGGAGGGAAATTAAGGAATAGGTAAGAGGGAAGAGGAAGGAGAGTTAGATGAGGTGGGGTGGGGGGGACGGGGAGGAGGAAAGAGGAGGAGGAGAGGGAGGCGGAGTGAGGGAGCTTGTAAACATGGTATTGCCAAGAAATGTAACCGCCTGCGGGGATGATTAAAGGCAGTGATGGAGGATAATCTCATTTTCTTGAGGGAATAAATGCCATCAGTTCCCAAAATGTCGTATCCTCCATCCGAAAGCCTGGTTCCGAATGAAACAGGGTACGGTCCCTGAACGAACTCTGACAGAGTGAAAGACCAACGAGTGGAATACTGTATGTTCAGGTATGAGTTTTGATATCATATGAAGTATTGTGTACCATCACAGTATAGCAGTCTATGCTGCCATTTGTGCCCTCTTGAACTGTGCTTCAGGGCAGTGATTTACTCTACTGTGTTTCATGTGTTTTGCAGAGAATCTTTGAGATTTGAAAGGAAGGGCCCGCGGCCTGTTCCCCATGAAATTATATTTGTGGATGAGGCTGGTTTCAACCTGACCAAAAGATGGAGAAGGGGGAGGAACATAATTGGCCATCGTGCTATTGTAAATGTCCCAGGTCAGCGTGGAGGGAATGTCACTATGTGTGCAGCCATCAGCCAACGAGGGGTACTCCACCGTCATGCCATTCTAGGACCCTATAACACTATGCTCCTCCTTGCTTTCCTTGACGGTCTAAGAGAGCATATGTTCCAGATGGACCTCAGGGAACCAGCACAGCCAGAGCAGCCTCGTTACATTGTTGTTTGGGATAATGTCAGCTTCCATCGCGCTGCTCTGGTTCGTGACTGGTTTACCAATAACCCGAGGTTTTCTAACATCTTTCTGTAATTATTATTTAATAATTACATAGTTCAGTGTGTTCCTGTAGCAATACCAGTACAATATCTCATGGTTCTCAACCAATCAGATTTGAGAACCAGAGCAAACTGCTGTATAAATCTATCCTCCTGACTACCAGAAGAAGAAAAAAAGATGAATTTAATATTTTTTAAATGATATTTTATTCATATGTTATACTATGTCTTCTGTAGAGCAGGACTTTAAAAAGTCCTGTTTTTAAAAGAAATAAAAAGACATGAATAGACATGAAAAGGCAAAAACAATTATTATTTTTTTAATCCATAATCCATTTTTATTTTTTTTTATACCAAACTTTGTATAAAAATGATTCTCAACTTGTATGAAAGATATAACAATGATTTGATATACCATTTTTCTTTATGCAAAATGTGTGTAAAATGGCCATATAAACGAGTTTTTCCATTATATACAATGTTATCTATAAACTGTATCTATTTTGCATATTAATTTGTTTTTGGGGCAACATGTAATGAAAAAATAAGTGTAATAATGGGAGTATTAATTGACAAGATATAATAAATAACCTAATAATAATAATAAATCTAAAATTTCATAGGAATATTGAAATATAATTTCCCTATTCATTTGTTGTGTCTCCCAAAATGCGTAATAAACATGCTTTTAGTCCTGCTGTTCTCTACAAATCAATGTCCTGTTTAATAACAGGAAAGTCATATTATTGTTGAAAACCCCCCAACATTTTTGAGATGTATGATTTGGACAGATCAGATTAGAAAAATTTAGTCAGATTTAGATTTAAATAATATTACAAAAAATTATTATATTTCCACACGGGTGTTGAATTGAGAGGGGAAGGTGGAGTGGTCACGGTGAAACATCCAATCATATGGTCTCTCTGAACAGTCCTGAATGTGCTCGGGCAGGACATCCAGACTTACAGCTGTGACATGTGAGGTCTCAGAGAAATCGCTAAAACATTGTGCACTACAGAGGACAAGACTCCAGAGCTGGTGGTCAGGAGGATATATATACACACAACAGTTTGGTCTGGTCCTTGAATCTTGAATTCTTCACTTGTATCATTTCTCACAGCGGGTGTCATGGCAGATGACCAAACCCAATGTAATTTAACAAATACTACTGTTGTTTTGTCACAGAATATAGTTTAAAGGGTTTTTTTGTAGGTGAGAATGTAGTTGTTTAGACTTCAGATTTTTGTTAATAAAGATAATGGCTATTTGAAAATGTGCTTCGGTGTTTGTGGAGATGTGAGCTCCAGCGCGTCAGCGGCCGTTCAGCGCTCATGAACCCGTGGAGAGAGCAGCCTCACCTCACAGCACATATGGCTTTGTGAAAAGCGCAAATCAGTGACATGACTTGACAGCGTTGGGATGTGTTTAACACAGTCGTGTCAAAAGTCCAACACATGATTCGATCTGGTCCAGTAGAAGTAAACGATGAAAGACATTCAAGCGATCAATGAAGGGTTTTTCTGAAACATTAGTCTATTTTGTTGGGTTTGTGAATCTGTTGTGTGATAGTGAAATGCTGCATCTTCTCACATGTTCAGAAAACGAGACCATAACCTTGAGATTAACGTGTCTCACACACACACACCCCTGATGAAGTCTAAAGAGCATTAAGTCCATTAGTGTTTCCCTGACGGGAAGCTGCTCTCTGAGCTTCAGCGAGACTATAAGAGAGCGGCAGAGACAGACAGCCTCTTCCACAGACAGACAGAGAGAGAGAGAGGAGAGGAGAGAGAGAGAGAGAGAGAGGAGAGAGAGAGAGAGACACGCACACGCCGCTCACGCACCACAAACACAGGTAAACATGCTCAAGAATTACAATAGCAGCTGGCTGATGTTCTTCAGCTCGATAGTTATATCACATAAATGATCAATCATCTGTTTTGCTGTATCACATCTAGTTTGTTGCTGTTTGTTTTATGTGGGTTAGTTCATTAGGTTTCTATTCTACGCTCTGGTGCATAAAGGGAACCCCGGGTATTAAGACTTGTATGGCTTAAAATAACGTAAATGATGTCTCTTACTGAAATATGTAGTAGAAAACCCATGAAAGATTTACATTATTTAAGAAATCCACATCGTTTTATACATATTTTGGACTATGGGGGCGCCATTATTTCAATGACATCAAATGGTTGCACTCAGTGAGTTACTGCTGCTATCTGCTGTTAATTTTACCACAACACAACTGAATACTGAACGTCATTGAAATATATTATATTAAGCCATACAAGTCTTAATACCCCGGGTTCCCTTTAATGCAGGAAGACTGACATGATGTATGGTGTGAAATATTCATGATCAGATGAAGGTGTGAACTCTAATCAGCATCGCATGAAGCTGCAGAAACACCAGCGTCTGATCCACAGACAGACAGACAGATGAAGGAAATCTCATAAATCTGTTGTGTTAATGAGATTAACGGTCTTAATAAGGCAACATGAAAAACTGTTTGATGTGGATTATTGTGAGATTATAATCTGATGGACGTCTGACACGTCAGGAATATCATAGAGTCTGCTCTCGTGTTCATCCTGAAGGGCTTTATTTCGTGATGACTGACAGGCTGTATGTTATCACACTGAGGTGTTTATGGGATAAATCAATACAAGCAGATGACATCAGTTACGTGAGAGACTGCAGAGACACACACCATGACGAGTGATAAACGGAGGAGAGAAAGGTTCCAGATCCAGCAGCGTAATCCCATTATCCCAGATTCCTGTCATGTCAAATCACCTTTATTTGTGTAGTGCTTTATACAAACTGATTGTGTCAAAGCAGCTTTACAAAGTCAAACAAGAAAATAGACTGTCAATGATGCAAGAAGACAATAACAGAGTCATTTCCCAGCTAAAGTCAGTTCAGTGATGATTCAGTGATTCATCATCAGTTCAGCTCTCTTCAATAGTGTTTGTGTAATCAGTCAAGCGTCCACAACTAAACAAACCAAAGAAACCAAAACTCTTGATTCCTGTGATGCGCTCAGATCATAAGCGTTGCTCTGTTCGCTGTGTTTCAGGGAAGTGCAGACATGAACGCTGCTCCTCCTGCAGGAAGTGCTCTGGCCACTCCCGCCAGCACCGCCGGACCCACCACACCCAAGAAAGGGCCGCCCAAATTCAAGCAGAGACAGACGCGCACCTTCAAGAGCAAGGCCCCCAAACCCGGGCAGAAAGGGTACAAACACACACACACACACACACTCAGTCTTGTTCACTATCCTTGTGGGGACTCTCCATAGGCGTAATGGTTTTTATACTGTACAAACCATATTTTCTATCGCTGTACACCTAAACCTCACACTCACACTAAACTATAGGCATTTTTACACTCTCAAAAAAACTCATTCTGTATCATTTATAAGCTTGTTTCCCCATGGGGACCTCAATTCAGGTCCCCACAGTGCCACGAGTCCTGTGTGTATTCAGGTTTAAGTCTCCACCAGTGTAGAAAAAACACACACACACACACGTGTATATATATACACACACACACACTCACAAACACAAATACTGCAGCTATTGAGCGAGTTTCCCTCTGCTCTGCAGATTCGGCGATGATATTCCTGGTATGGAGGGTCTCGGCACCGGTGAGGCACAGTGGAAAATACACAAGACACACACACACACACACACACACACACACACCCTGTGTTCAGTTTGTTAACGCCTGTGTCTCGTCTCGTGACAGATATCACTGTCGTGTGCCCATGGGAGGCATTCGGAGACATGGAGCTCAGCGATCTGGCCAAATACGGCATTATCTAAACCCCGCCTCCTCAACATCACCGCCTTCAGCCCCGCCCCTCTCATCCAGTGGCCCCACCCCTTTTGCTCAATGTTGTCGTGAGGTTATGATGTATGATGGTAAAGGACTGACTCAACACATGGATACTATCATTATTGATATGATTGTTATTGTTATTATTATTTAATATTTTATATTTTGTATATGTTGTGATAAGATGACAACTTATCCCCTCCCACACCCCAGCTGTCAATCAACATCCTGAAAAATAGTCATCAGGGTTAAGACACGCCCCTAGCTGCGACTCCGCCCTTAACTCTGATTTATTACAGAAGGTGTGTTTCCTGGCGACATCACTTCCTCTGTCTCGTAGAGCCTGTCCCATAAACACATTTATTTTATTAAATGTGCCATGTGTGATTACCGGAGTAGAAATCCAATTAAACTTTCTATTTTCAGTAACTCTGTTGGCCTTATTGCAGTAGAATAAAAGCAAATTTCATAACACAACAATGAATTTCATTAAACACCATTATGAAAAACTATTAACATACTGATTAATGCCAAGAATGACTGATGTGTGTGTGTGTGAGAAAGAGAGTGAGAGAGAGGCTGTTCACACACATAAGGTAAATTCAGGAAGAGTAGAAACAAATCTGTTGACTTCATCATCCGCGCGTCTCTCTTCTCCTCCCATCCTTCACCTCACTCACTCACAACACACACACAACACACACACACACACACAACACACACACACACACACACACACACACACACACAGAGAGAGAGATTCACAGAGACAGACGGTGTGTGAGAGTCTGTGATGGACAGAGCGACAGGCTGCAGGTACGACACTTTCATCTCTAAATACTATCAGTCTTACAGAGGATGAATGAAGGAAATCAGGTGACAGTACGGTCACAATATTCATAACTATGAACTGTAAATCATGTCTGCTGTGTGTGTGAGTCTGTGTGTGTGTTGTGATTGAAGTTTAAAACTTTTTTACACTGCTGCTCAAGAAAAACACATGTTTTCCTTTAATCAGACAACAGGTTTCATGTCATGTAAAGATCCGTGATTCATTAGCTGCTTGGTTTATTCAGATCAGTCGTCACTACGACACACACACACACACACACACACACACACACACTCACACAACACACACACACACGCACGCCAGATACAAAAGCAGCAAATCATTTCTAAACATTTCTAAACTATTGTAGCTGCTGCCAGATGACAAACCCAAAGGAGAAATGATGTGAAACAAGTGAAAGAGTGAAGATGATCTCTAGCAGGAAAGACATTTGTTAAAGCAGAAGATAAGATCACTGATAACAGCATCACAACTGAGCTTTTGTCCTGGAGAGGAAGAACAACACATCCGTCTCCATCAGCACTTCAGCAGCTGGATCCTCAACATTTACCGTCCTGGCCGAGCACAAAAACTACACACACACAAGTGTAATACTTGAAGTTAAAGATTAGAAATACAAATAACAGAAAAAATTAGGAAAATAAAAAAAGGATAATTGAACAAATTAAAGTGCTAAAGTACTATACAATGATAATTTAAATAAAATGTATAGAATGGTTTTTACACATCATACATACAGTACAGAGAAACACTACTGCTGAAACCTTTTTAAGACATTAATATTCTTATTAACCCAAGAAGCATTAAAATGATTAAAAATGACTCAAAAGGCATTTTTAATGCCTAGGACATGATAACAACATGCTAAAAGATGTTAGCATTGTGCTAAAACATGCTAGAAACAAGCTAGCAAACATTCTAAGACTTAATGATTACATAGCAACAAGCTAGCAACCACCAGAACACCCTAGAAGCTGCCTAGCAACTGCCAAGAGTATCCTAACAACCACATAGCAACGGCCTAGTAAACACCCAAAAAACCCTGGCAACCGCCTAGAGACACCCTAGAAACCACCTAACAAGCACATGAAACACCCTAGCACCCACATAAAAACATCTTAGCAAATTCATAGCAATCACCCAAAGTGCCCTAGCAACCACCCATAACAACGTAGCAACCACTCAGAGTACCCTAGCAACCACATAGCAACGGCCTAGTAACCACTCAGAAAACCCTGGCAACTGCCTAGAGACACCCTAGAAACCACCTAACAACCACATGAAGCACCCTAGCACCCGCATCGAAACGCCTTAGCAAATGTATATCAACCACTCAAAGTACCCTAGCAACCACTCAGAATACCATAGCAACCACATAGCAACGGCCTAGTAAACACCCAGAAAACCCTGGCAACTGCCTAGAGACACCATAGAAACCACCTAACAACCACATGAAACACCCTAGCACCCGGATAGAAATGCCTTAGCAAATACATAGCAACCACCCAAAGTACACTAGCAAGCACCCATAACAACCTAGCAACCACTCAGAGTACCCTAGCAACCACATAGCAATGGCCTAGTAACCACCCAGAAAACCCTGGCAACCGCCTAGAGACACCCTAGAAACCACCTAACAACACCTGACACACCCTAGCACCCGCATAGAAACACCTTAGCAAATGCATAGCAACCACAAAGTACCCTAGCAACACCGATAACAACCTAGCAATCATCTAAAATACCCTAGCAACCACATAGCAACGGCCTAGTAAACACCCAGAAAACCCTGGCAACCGCCTAGAGACACCCTAGAAACCACCTAACAACCACCTGAAGCACCCTAGCACCCGCATAGAAACGCCTTAGCAAATGTATATCAACCACCCAAAGTACCCTAGCAACCACCGATAACAACCTAGCAACCACTCATAATACCCTAGAAACACCCATAGCATGGCCTGAACCACCAGAAAACCCTGGCAACCACATAGCAACCACCCAAAGTACCCTAGCAACCACCCATAACAACCTGCCAACCACTCAGAGTACCCTAGCAATCACATAGCAACGGCCTAGTAACCAACGAGAAAACCCTGGCAACCGCCTAGAGACACCCTAGAAACCACCTACCAACCACATGAAACACCCTAGCACCCGCATAGAAACACCTTAACAAATGCATAGCAACCACCCATAAAACTAGCAAACAAATCAGAGTACCTAGAACGTGTTGCACCACCTACAACACCCTAAACTTTCATGCCTTCATGCATTTACAACCAATTCAAACTTTCAGGCTAGACTTTCTCAGCGCTTTTCTGTTATTTTCCTTTTTATCACTGTGAAGCTGATTTGACACAATCTTTATTGTATAAAGCGCTATAGTCGAGTCACCTTTATCTGTATAGTGCTTTATACAATACTGGTTGTGTCAAAGCAGCTATAGAAACAAAGCTGACTTGACTTTATATTGAAAAATCATTCTGGTGACTTTCTCTGGTTCTGTGGTGAAAACAGATATTTGAATCAAAAGTCACTGAAAGTTCTCTGTCTTTCCTGCAGATCACTGTGAGCATTAGAGAGAGAAGAGAACAAGCGCTTCACCATCGATCAGATCCTTCGTCATGGAGCTTCTGGTGCGGGTTCAGCGGTGGAACGGCTCTCGGCCCGTGGGCTGCGGCTCTGCTCTGGCTCAGGAGTACTGGCCGCTGTGTGACACGTGGGGGATCGTGGTGCAGGCCGCGGCGGGCGTGGGTTTGGTCAGCTGCGTGGTGCTGATGCTGGCTCTGCTGCTGTGGTCGGCGTGTGCGTCCCGCCGTCGGTCCGGTGCGCTGGCGGCGCTGCTGCTCTTCCTGCTGGCCACGGCGGGTATATTCGCCCTTCCCTACTCCTTCATCATCGCTCTGTCGCCGCAGACGTGTCCGGTGCGGGTGTTTGTGCTCGGCGTGCTGTTCAGCCTGGCGTTCGGCGCTCTGCTGGCGCGCGGTCTGGCTCTGCTGGGGGTGGCGCTGGCGCGCGGCTGGAGAGAGGTTGCTGTGGCCGCGGCGCTCGCGCTGGTGCAGGTGATCGTAGCGACGGAGTGGCTGCTGGTGGTGCTGGTGCAGGACAAGAGGACCTGCCAGTTTTCACAGCCAGAGTTTGCTATGCTGCAGATTTACGTGATGGTGCTGTTAGCCGCGGCGCTGATGACGGCGCTGCACTTCCTCCGGTACACCTGCGTCACCTACAGCTACAGCGACAGCGGAAGCACGCATCGGCAGAACAAACTGCAGGCGGCACTGCTGGTCCTGACCCTGCTGCTGAGTGCCTGCGTGTGGCTCATCTGGATCACCCTCCTCACATACGGGAACCATGCCATGGGCCGCAGCCCGCTCTGGGACGACCCCGTGATCAGTGTGGCGCTGACCGCTAACGGCTGGGTGCTGCTGCTGGGACATGGCTTCACTCAGGTCCGCTTCATGTGCAAGAGCAACGCTCGTACCAAAGACCCGCCGCTGGACTTCACGGGCTGGACAAGCCCCAGAACACAGCCAGCGGCTCCACCGGACCTGAAGACCGGCACCGACAACGAGGGCTTCCAGACGGACGCGGACGCGAGGAGAGGTAACAGAGGAGTCAGATACTCGTGAAGCCACATTGCATGGGATGTTCTGGCTTGTTTTCACTGATTGTGTCTTTAATAGGAGTGTATTCTGCATTCTCCATACAGTTGTTTTTAACATGTTTAAACCTGAAACACGTGAAAGAATCTGCCAGTGCAGTGAAAAAAATACACTTGTGATGTTACGTATGACACAAGGCTCCAGCATCAGGCTACACACTTTGCTAAGAAATTATATCTAGGAACATTTTAGGTTTATAAAATATATATGTCCAGGCTTTAAACTTTACGAGCAGCAGATGGCGCTGTTCTTCACATGTCGAGGTTTTGAATCTTTAACTGGGACAATCAGGGCATTCAATCTCCATCCTTACAAACATTCATATTAAAGACACATTCTCTGAAAACAGCTGAGAGAATGTGCTCATCAAATACCCGATCTTACAGTCTCTGTCCTGAATAACACAATCCCAGCATGCACTGAGCAAGATCAGTCAACAAAGTGGCTGCCTATGACTGGCACAGGTTAAAGGTCACGTGTTTGTGTTGCAGGTGAAGATGTGTCACCGTCTGGAATCTTCATGAGAGTGAGTTCTCATCATCCAATCACCATCCTGCAGCACTGAACGGCTGATGATGTCACTGTCATGTGATTAATCCGCTGTGTGTTTCATGTTTCAGGAACTCAGTGCAGAGAAAGATTACAGCATCCCTCGACCCACGACCACCAACATCAACGAGCCATACGACGAATACTATGGACACAGAGTTTGACCAACACACACACACACACACCCACACACACACACACACACACACACACAAACACCCAGAGATACACACCACACAGAATACAACACACCACACACACACCAAACACACACACACACACAGAGATACACACACACACACACACAGGTTTGTTTTTATGGTTTATGGGGACTCTCCATAGGCGTAATGGTTTTTATACTGTACAGACCGTATATTCTATTGCCCTACACCAACCTACCCCTAAACCTACCCCTTACAAGAGACTTTGTGCTATTTCCAGATTTTCAAAAACTTATTCGGAATTATTTATAAGCCTTTTGAATTACGGGAACACTGAAAATGTCCTCATAAATCACCTTCTCATTGTAATACCTATGTCATACCCATGTTATTATACACATTTGTGTCCTCATAAACAACATAAACATGCACACACACACACATATATACACACACAGATACACACACAGAGACTCTGTTTGTCTGCTGATTACACTGAATATCTATCAAATATATATATATAAAATATATCTAGTTATGATTAGTATTTCCTGAGTCGTTTGGCAGACCACCAGGTGGCGCTGATGTACTGCAGTCTGAATAACCAGCTTCCTCATTCATTAAAGTTTCTCTCATTGATGACAAGCTTGTGCTTAGATCTGAAAAATACACTGACAATAATTCAGAAGTCAGCAAATACAATAACACAAAACCTGAAAAGTGATCATAAAGAACTGCGGATTCAGGTGAACTGGAGAACAGAGACTAGAACCGACTACACTTAGTATTGAACATCAACAAAGACATTTGTTTTCCGCTTCCAATGATCTTTCTTACCTCGTTTGAGTTCCTGACGGTGCTGACAGTGATCAAGGCCTGCAGGCTGAGACGTGTTTTCACCAGTGCGCTGCTAAATCTCACACACGGAGTACAGCGGAGGAAGCTGGGATCTGCGGATTGCTCAGTGTGAACGCCTCACATTCAACCAGATTGCTTTGGGAGTGTCCAGGGAGTGTAGACGCTCATGTGTTCAACCGCCGCTAACGCCTCATCTCAAACAAGTTCATTCATTCATTCATAAAAGACTACATCAAAAGCCTTAAACCCAAAAAATCTTGATCTGGTGGGATATTAACAGAAATATTAAAACAAACCAGTCAGAACTCTATTCAAAAACAATCTACAACCGTTACACATGTGGATACACCATAAACCAAGCGCTCTGAAACTCACAAACATCAGCTTCAGCACTGCTGAACCAAACCACATGATGAAAGCTCCCATCGGGAAAACTAAAGCAAAACCCAGCGTAAACTGGTATGTGTGTGGACCCTGATCTAGCAGAACGTTTCTATACTGAATTCAGCCACAGAGACAGACAGACTGAAACAAACACGCTGCCAAAGCTGTCTGTCCTGATGTACCCACACTTTCTCCTTCACTTCAAGCTCGTTCCAAACGGTCCTGAGCTGCATGTAAATGTTCAAACGCCGGACTCTCAGCATCATCACATCAGCACTGTACCTGCAGTGACGGCCCGTTCACACCCGTGACGAACTGATCCGGATTCACTCCACTTTGACTCTGTCCTGCTGTGACAGACACTGACATGAGTCTCAGCGGGGATGTAACACTGACACCATCTGCTCAATTCTATTGACCACTTCACGAGTTCACACTTACATTAGATCGAGAGATGGCGTTTTTTATTTTGTGAGAGAATAGAAAGCGTATTTGGCATGCTGTCCGATGGGGGGCTCCGAGCGGACCTGAGTGGATAGAGGGAGTTAGCAGTGAGGAGTCGGGTGGAGGAGGAATGCCGGTGTTCCGGGGAATTCAGTTCCCCTGTTTCTCCGTCACAGCGCATGCGCAGCTTCAGTACGGAAATCGTGACGTCATGACTTCGCCCCGGCGAAGCGAGTAAGTGGTTTTGCTGTCTTTCTGCAAGCACAAGGTTCATCTCACCATGTTCATTAGAGAATCTGTAATTAAATACAGTACATGTATGTACGTAACGACCTGTTCAATCGCTATAGCGTCAGATTTCCCTGCTAATTCTAACTTTGGCCTATTTTATGAAGTGTAACACCACACATTACAATTAGACAGCTATAGTCCTTCGTCAGGGGCATTCTTTTGTTCGGACGCCCATTTCCATTTTATTGTTATTGTTGTTAGTGTGTGTGTGTGTTTCTGTTAAACAACTGAAGCCTTGTCGAAATAAATATATTGTCAAAATGCTAGTATTAGTTTTCTTTTTGATTTAGGTAGCTCAGAGTGATGCTCCATGTGTTTTTGTAATGTCATAATTACGTCTAACCACTTTCATCTGCAGAGCACTTTACACTGAAAACACAGAACAGATTTCCCGAGTTGTGCTTTTAAGTCAGACTACAAAGATGTGTTGGATCTGTATTATTAGAGCTTTCCGACTTGAGGTCACGTGCATTTTCTCAGTCGGGGAATTATTTTTCACGTGCGGTGCCGGTGATGATGATGCTTACGTCCGTTTCGGAGAACCAGAGGACACATATTTCAATCGATCGCTCCGGCATGACACCGAAATCTGCGTTCTGATTCGGTTCTAGTACATACCGGTTACATTGGTACCGGGTTTCGGTACCCAAGCCTAGTTTACAGTATTAGTATACTGGGCCTGTGAATTAGGTCTTAAAATGACAGTAGCGTGAATATTAGACTTCTGTCTGTTTTTAATGTTAAACAAAAAAGACAGATACAAATTAATTTGCTGCTATAAACTGAATAACATTTGTGACGTAAGGATTAATCTATTTAATTTATAAAGTAAAGATTATATGCAGTTATTTTACATTTGATTACCTGAAAACCCTAAAAAGCAGCGTTTAATTTCTATCCTTGCTCCAATGTGTTTATGTGTGCTATTGCTTGTATTGCTTATTTTCTTCATTTTTATTTGATATTAGTCCTTTTTTCCCTGAGAATAGCACATACCAAACTGTACTGAAATTGCGACCCTAAAAACATGATATAAACCAAACCATAATTCCAACTGTTACACCGCTAGTACAGATGCTGTTATAGCTTTTTATGCTCACGAAGGAAGGGAAGCGTCTCAATGGCGGTACGCAAATCCCCTCTATTCTCATTCACCAGTATAGCCACCAGCTTGCAGGAGATCCTAAAATCAAAACCACGATGAAACGCATGGCTCATGAAAACACTCAACATATACATGACAGAGAAGTAATGCTGGTGATGTTCATCTGGGCAACTGTACGGCAGGACATCACAACATCAGCTGTGAGATGCAACCGTTCAGTACCTTGTACCAGAAGAATAAGCAAAGAGCACTCCTGAACGTGGCGTTTGTGAGAGAAGAGACAACTAGATCAGTGTCTGGATGACGGAGGGACCACAGTCAAACATCAGGACAGTGTTCTGCACCAGTCCGGGAGGCAGAATAAAGTGCACTGGAAACAAACATTACAAAATTATTCGTTTAATCCCTATAAACCAAAGAAAAAAATTATCACACACTAATAGTGAAATATTCATATCAAAAGGCAATACATATTATTCTGAATAAATATTCTATATATTGCACAAGGCTTAGGGAATAACTTTCTGAATAATTTGCACATGCTTTGATGTCTTTAGGTCACATGGGTTTGTACTTGAATGGATTTATAGAATTGCATACATGTAAATTTCTAATGCATATTCTGCATATATATTCTTTAAAGTAGGAATTGTGATATGCATTTGCACATATCTGAGTTGGTTTTGGGATCAAATGTTATCTCTAATGTAACCTACATGCACTGCGGTTGGTTGCAAAACGCGGAGCTACAACATAAGGTCGGGTAAAACTGATCACAATTAGTTCACTTTTAAAAATGTTTCAACAATCCCACCAATGAAAAACATCCCATCATAAAACCCTACATTTCCACCTATCATACTACGCTTTGTATCATATCAATATCATACCATTGCTTTGAATGTAGTATAGTAAAACACAAACACCGCATTAGATGAAAACCACATCTCTTTTCTCAAGAATAAAAATGCATCTGTGGCTTATGTGTTAGTGGGCTGTAAGGTCTCATCAAATACATGGCTCTGCATTCTTCTCATCTTGCATTATCAGATGATAATTATGAAAATAATTATTCTCTTCTCTCTGTTTTCAGTGTCAATTGCCGTCTGATTGTTGTAAGTGAAAATACTACATCTCTGATTTGCCAGTTACTAATTCATTAATAATCACTGATGACACTGAAAACATTTTCATTTGTACAGACATATCTCACTGCTCTTTCTTCTTTGTCTCTCTTCTGCTTGTGTCTACAGCAGCTACACACTCCCCACAGGTTCTTTTAAGTAAGCATATAGTTCGACTGACTGTCAGATCCTCTCAGTATTTGAGTTTAGATCAATTAAAGAAACATCATGCAGCATGTTATGTCTTAATGAAGACGTTAAAGGGGTAGTTCATAAAATAAATGTAATAAAAATCGCATCTGGAATCTCTGATTTGCCGTTTTATAGGAACACACTAATATTTTTCTTTTGACTATTCTGTTCATCAATACAGACCCATGTATTATTTAATCTATAAGCCAGCTGCACGCTGCACAGTCGACACAGGAATTGTCACTTGCACAGTCGAGGCAGTGTCACATCGTCACTAAAGTTTATAAATTGCATTTTTTTCTTTTTAATTCTTGCCAGTGTTTAAGGCCCGCGCGCTCTCCTGGAGACTGAGCTCATGCACACTCATAACACACATAATGCCAGGTTCATTACTCCGTTTGCAGTGCGTATTTCTCACCTGCTCATGTAATGATAATAAAGCCTCACTGCATGTCAGGTTGCTCTCCGGCAGTGTGTTCAGGAGCGGTGCGTCTGCAGCAGAGCAGAGATCGTTTCAGCACCGAGTCTACTGCTGCGCTGCACGCCTGAATTAAAGTAACAGTGCATTGCTTGCAGTACATATGAACATGCATTGACACAAAAATGTTTGCATATTATTATTAAAGTCTACTGTGTTTCACAGTCAACACATAGGCTATGGCTTTTTAGCTAGGTTTAAAGGAAAAGAGCACTTTTAGATAAACAAGGCTATAATTTTAAAGTTCTTAATTAAAGTTCTTTATGAACCGCAGGATTGCTTGTAATAAAGATTTAAATGCAAAAGAAAAGGCAGTAGAGCCGACTGTTTCTGTCACTGGTAAGGTTTAATTACGAATGTTTGTGATAACGTAAGACAAGTAGTTTAAATGTTTTGCTTTAGCAACTTAATATATACATCTAGAAGTAAATGCAAAAGTAAAAAGCATTGAATAATTGATAAAAGATTGTATTACTGTACTGTGTAAAAAAAGAATCACAATATTGAAAGACTTTTAAGTAACAATGTTTGGATTTTAGTATGTGTGAACCTCACATACAGCTCACAAAATCAGGCTTGCACTGTGTAAGCTATTGTGCAACAATTGTCCCATTCTAAAAACTGTATGATCAAACATTTAGGTGAGATAAATATATATTTTTAAAAAATGCCCCCCTCCACCCCTCAAACTAAAAAATACAATCCCTATCACAAGAGTCACCTAAGAGAAGAATTCATTTTCAAAAATGAAATTCAGGCCCTGAATAAATGTTTAAACATCTTGATTGGATCATCACTATAAATAATTCTACAAGATAAAAAGAAGGCTTTAAAGAGAAGTGTATCGGTGACGGGATCGGCCTCAAAAACTTTACAAATCCAAGCTTTTCTGAAGATCCAGGATTTTATCAAAATTGCATCTATAACAGTTTACTGGCATATTAAAAGTGATAATGTCAATATATAATGTAAAATTTTTGAGTAATATGATTTTTTTAATAACACAGCTATGTTATAATTATTCAACCCTTATTCAACATTGCTGTTTTTAAGTCACTTATTTGTATGGTGGGGAACAAAACTGTCTTAAAACAAAATGAAGCCTTTAGAAACTCTAAATCTATATAAAAAATAAAAAACTGAAGTTGAGCAGCAAAAATGGCAAAGTCAGCAGAGCTCTCACAAAAGCAATAGAGAAGATTAGTTTCATTACATTAGAAAGTCAAAGGCTCCATGAAGAGTTCCAAGACATTAAAACTCTCTTTAAGTTTTAAATACAAAAAATTGTAATACTTTTCAAATGTCCACATAATCAGAAGCATCAGTTTGGCCATTCCTTAACATTTTTTTTGGAGACCCAGAAGGCTTGTTTTCCGATATGTTTAAACATGGTCGCAAAAATAAAACTGACGTTACTCATTTACTACCCTTTATTAAACCACTGAACCCTGATTCAAAGAAAGTATATGGTGATAATTCTAACAGTAACTGCGTGTTCAACAATACGTTCACTGGAGCATCGTGTACATGGGAAGAAAGTGACTGGGATGATGACTTTGTGGAAGACATGGACATGACTGACCATGAAGACAAATGATCACTGGCAACAGATCTGGCAACCTGGGCATCCCAATTCCAAGTCAAAGACAATGCTGCTGACCAGTTGTTAAAGGCCCTTCAGCAACACGGCCACACAGATCTTCCATCCACTCCCGTACTTTGCTGAAAAAGTAAATTTCCATTACCCCCTCCATCAAAAGCTACTGGAACACCTGGAGAAGTACCCTGCTGAAGAGCTGCAAGACCATGACACCATCGAGTTGTCTTTTAATGTTGACGGCCTACCATTATTCAAGAGCTCAGGGAAAGTCATGTGGCCTGTCCTCGGTGTCATCCACCTCAATCCCAGTGTTGTTTTCCCTACAACATTAACTTGTGGAAACAAGCGGCCAAATGATGACATTTTTTAGAGGATTTTGTAGCAGACCTCAAAGACCTCCTGTCTAGCGGCATTCAATGCAAAGGTAAAACACATAGCATAAATGTTCTCTGCATCGTCTGCGATGCTCCAGCGAAAGCTTTTGTCCGTGGCACAAAGCTATACTCTGGATATTATGGCTGCGATAAGTGTGACCAAAAGGGTGAATGGATCAACAGAGTGACCTTTCAGGACACTGAAAACCTCACTCTAAGAACAGACGCATCATTCAGAAGCCAGGTTCAGCCCGAACCAAAGACAGCACACCACTGGCCCAGCTTTCCATTGATATGGTCAAGAGCTTCCTGGTTGATTATATGCATCAATCATGCCTGGGGTGATGAAAAGGCTGCTGCTTAGTTGGACCAGTGGAGCGAGAGGAGTGAGGCTCTCCAGCACTCAAAAACTAGAAATAAGCACTAGGCTTCTTCAACTCAGAAATGAAATACCATCCATCTTCTCTCGCACACCTCGAAGCCTGGTTGAGCCTGAGAGGTGGAAGGCTACAGATTTCGAGAATTCATGCTATACACGGGCAAGCTGGTGCTGAAAGGAATCCTTGACGATGACCTGTATCAACATTTTCTGGCTTTCAGTGTGGCCATGTGCTTGCTAGTGTCACCAACACTAGTCCAGAGGCATTCGGAGTAGGAGACCTGCTGCACTAGCTGTCTGTAGAGGACGAGAGCTTTATGCTGAGGAGTTTATAGTGTACAACATCCACTCTATGCTCCACATCACTGATGACGCTGTGCAATTTAATGGGCTTGACAACTGCAGCGCATTCAAATTCTAATCATACCTGCAAACCTTGAAGAGGACGGTGTGAAGTGGAAAACACCCTTTGAGAGAATAGAGGAAAGGCAGTCATCTCCTCTTGATGTAAGTGCCAAGGACAAAGCCTTCTTGCTGCATGAGAACGGCTGTGAGATCACAGATGAAATGGAGAAAGATGGAAAAGTCCTTTGGTTTATCATAATCCTCTACCGATGTTCATCGAGCCATGCCACTCCTTTCTTGTAAGTGAAAAGTGAAAGTGGGGGAAAATCACATTATGAAATAAATGTTTTTCTGTAATACAGTAAGAGGACGTGTGTGTAATGCACGGTGAGGAGGAGAGTTTGAGTGGATCACAGCTGGAGAACTGCAGAAAATAGTGCCGTCTTGGGCGCAGAAAGCTTAAAAAAATAAAAACACAACTACAAAAGAAAACGCTCTCATCCAAAAACAAACTCCAGCATATTTCTTTGCTAGACACGACTGGAATTTTAAACGGGACTGGGTTCAATGGTCAGATGAAACTAAAGAAATTAAGCTTTTAATTTTAAAATTAAAATTTATCAGCAAACACTCAAGATGGGTTTGGTGCACACAGGGAATAAAAAGGTCCCCATGTGTACCAATGCAAATATACTGCTGGATCCGTTAAATGTTGTGGGCCCATGTTCTGCCGGAGACTGGATTATCTTGTTCAGATAGATGCATAATGGATTCTATAAAATACCAATGGATAAAATTAAAATTAAATTAAAAACTGGACATGGCTAGAAAAAGGCTAATGGGCCATGTTTGGATCCTCCATCAGGACAGTGATCCAAAGCAAACATCAAAATCAATACAAAAATGGGTCACTGAGAACAAAAGCAAGTCGAGTTCCCTGAGCAGAAGCCTGTAGAAGATGAGTGAGGTGAACTGAAGAGGAGAAGCTGTGAATCTGAAGGATCTGGAGAAATTCTGTATGAAGAAATTGTCTCTGATCTCTTGTCAGGTGCTCTCCAAACTCATCAGGCATTATAGGTGAAGACTCAGAACTGTTCTATTGGCAAAAGGAGGGTTGCACAGGTTGCAAAAAGTTTTGAATAAAAGGGTGCCGTTAATTGTGTCCAATGTGTATTTGAGAAAAATATTTATTTCATAATGAGATTTCTCTCTCATTTTAAATTCTTATTCTCCAATGAAAAGTTAGGTTTTAGTAAATTTTTCAAATAAAATATCTAAAGGACTGTTGACAGATTAATTTTCACAGCCTTCTTTGATCATATTTACCAAGGGTATGAATAATTGAGCACAACTGTATATACAAATTGCACATACATATGTGACCCTGGAGCACAAAACCAGTCATAAGGGTCCATTTTTCGAAATTGAGATTTAAACATCCACCTTGAAATCTGCAGAAAATAAGCTCTGTCCGTCTTGTTGATGTCTTTTATTATGGGGGGGTTTTTTGTTAGGATAGGACAATATTTGGTTGAGATACAACTATTTGAAAATCTGGAATCTGAGAGTGCAAAAAAATCTAAATATTGAGAAAATCATCTTTAAAGTTGTCCAAATGAAGTTCTTAGCAATGCATATTACTAATCAAACATTAAGTTTTGATATATTTACGGTAGGGAATTTACTAAATATTTTAGTAAACTTCATGGAACATGATCTTTACTTAATATCCTAATGATTTTTGGCATAAAAGAGAAATGTATAATTGTGACCCATACAATGTATTGTTGGCTATTGCTACAAATATCCCCCAGCGACTTAACACTGCTTTTGTGCTGCAGGGACACATATATTCTAGAAGAAATGTGGAATATGTGACAATTTCAATAAATTAACATTGCTTTTCTTTTCGTTAGCATGCACGATATTGTAGAATGTTTAGAAGAAGCATTGGTTGGAATTGTAGCAGAGTGCTGGACATTTGAGGATAATGGGGTATAACCTTCCGCAAGTCCAACCCATATAAATAATACTATCTTGAAAGTTTACATTTTCTCAATTAGATAACAGTTAACTTTTGACTTTCTTTACAAATTTCAGCAACACTATAGTTACTGGCCCCCAAACAATCAGACAAAATGGGCAAAAAGAAGAAGACATGGCTCACACCAAAAATCCGTGTTTTTCCCAAACTGGTAAAGTTCTATACATGGCAGGATGTTTTCAGATTATTACTGAAATAAATTGCAATGACATTTTGATTTCCTAATTCCATTAACACTTCATCCCTAGATGATTTCGAGAGGGCATTAAGGTGGAGTAAAAATGCTGAATTGAATTCCTCTGTAGAAAGCGACACTGACAATAACTTCAAGAGGCCAGCCAGAAGCGATGGTATGAGAACATTACAAGCACAGTACAAATGTAAAACGTGTCACATTAAACGGATAGTTCCCCCAAAAATGAAAATTCTGTCATTATTTACTCGCCATTGTTTAAAGTTGTTCTAAAACCTGTATGAGTTACTTTGTTCTGGTGAACACAGAGTATATTTTAGATAATGCTGGTAATTAAACATTTGCTGTGGCTCACTGACTTAAATGGAAGAAAAACATGCTATGGGAGTCAATGTGAACCAGAAACTGCTGCCAACATTCTTCAAATGATCTGCTTTCGTGTTCAGCAGAACAAAGAAACTCACACTGGTTTGTAACAACCTGAAGGTGAGAAAACTATGACAGAATTGTTATTTTTGTGAGAACTATCCCTTTCGTTTCAATAAGTGAATAAAGTATTCCTTATTATTTTTATTGTATTTGTTTAGATGAGTGGGGAAGCTAGCTTAAAGAGAAAGCTTAAAGGTACATCTGCAGATGTCAAATGAGCACATTCAGCTCCAGCATTAAAGTAATTAATATTGTGCTTACCATTCAGATTAACCCTTTCCTTGCCTCAAGGCAACAACTAAGAAAAAGGCCAGACAAAGGTATAATATTTTTCCAATACTTTTTGCGAATACTATGAGCCATAAAAACCTGACGTGTGAAATACACTACAAACACTTTTTTTTCACTGATTGAATCAAGTTTAATTTATAATTAGATTTTCCTGACTATCATTTCATCTGTCAGATTTTACAGGGCTTATTAACATTTTAATAGCATTATCTATAGTCAAATTACTTTTGACTAGTTCAAAATCTTTTTTTGTGCCAATTTTACCTTCAAAAACCCCATATAAGAAATATGAACATCTAAATACAAATAATTTACACATCCTACAATCCTATAGCAATAAAGACAAATAATGTTTGAACTGGAAATATGTGCTTCAAAGTAATGTATGATAAGAGAATATTGAAATGCTGATGTTTAAATTTCAGCAGAAGCAGCTAAACTTCCAGTTAACTTTCTTTTTACAAATACCACAGCAACTAAAGCACCATGTGAAAAGGAAACACACTTTAGGGCTGTGTGATATACAACTCTAACTTTATGGGATTTTGTTGATAAGAACAATATTTTAGAGTTAGTTTTGTGCTAGTACGCGTTTGATATTCTTCATATTCTGTGCGCAGTAAAAACAATGGAAATCAAATGAAGTGAAGTAAATTTCAACGGATTTCCCGTGGCCAGGGAGTAGGGAGCTAATTAATCTTAATCTTTATGATATACAATATTTCCAACAAACCAAGCTAAAATGAAAGAGGCTTTTCGACATGAATAGAGATCAGCTACAGCTCTCGTCTTTATGAAAAAAACCACTGTGCTTCTGTGTTAGACTGAATGTCAATGACACATGATTCAATTTTTATTAATAATCTGCCTAAAAATGGGTGAGCCGCGAGTGAAGTTTGAGAAAAGTAATGGGGTGCATACCAGAAAGCAAGGTTAACCGTCACATATACCATCAACTCTTAGCTGATTGACCCAAAGCTTTCTTTGGCATGGGATTTAGGTAGAGTTGGGGTACTCAGACAAGAGTACAGCTTTTTTTAAAAGGACTCGGACTCGAACCCATCACTAGATTTAGGCTCCAAAACCATGATCTGTAGCAAAGACTTTAGAAATACAAAGACTATGCACTCATATTACTATAAATGGGAGAAAGTGCGACACGAAGTATGGTGAATAAGTCCCACTTTCTGAGTAAATGAGCTAATCACTGCAGCTGCCGTTAGAAGCTCTGGTTCTAGAAATACTCAGTGCCCACAGAAGCACGATTAGCACTACACATGTGCACTTGCTGGTCCAGCTTCAATTATTATTTTCACGATTCAAGCGTATAGAAACTAAATTTATGGGACCGTATCATCATTGGTAATTTCAAATGAGACATTTAATCGTAAGCTTGGTGAACAGCTTTGAAGAATTTGATGTGTCTCCATTTAAAGAGACAGGAGCTGCACTTGCATGCCCTAAAGGTGTTTCAAAGATAGCCGCTGAAATTACTTGCCTGAAAGGGACTTTGCTTAGTATTCAGTCAACTGAGTTTACGGTCAATCTATCACCATGGACATGGACACCAAGAAGCATCTCATCTGTTTTTGTTTAATTGTGATTTACATGAGCAGACATCCACACTTAAAGGGTGATGAAACCCCAGACTACTTTTTCTGAGATTTTAGCAGAGGTGTTTTGTGTTGCACATCATAGAAGACAAAGTTAGCATTGGATAGTTCTAAGTGTTGGGGAAAACGGGGTAATTTTAAGCTTTTTTGCACTATTTTAATCTTCCGGGTTTAAAATCTACATCGCGTTGACGTCACAATTTGTGACGCGGCAATGGACTAATAGTACATCGATGACGCATTAACTGAGCACATCAGCACATTAACTGAGAGAAACGTTCATGGATCGGAGGAGAGTGTTTGTTTTTGCTTTGTAATAAGAGTTCGGCACAAATGCGATTCATTCACTTAGCGAATGTAACCGTTTTTTACAGCTCCTTGACACAACCGTCACCGGCTTAATAACGCGCAGAATAGCATTAAAATGAATGAAAGAAAGAAAGTAAAGTTTAAAAATTCTCAGAGGTGAACAGCGAGTTAATATATATGTTTTCGATGCAGAGTGCAAATGGCTGTGCATTTATATGTGTTTTTAACTCGATGGGAGTGAAATGAAGCTGTCTGAACGCGAAGCTGTGTGTGTTGTCTGTCTCCTCCCCCCCCACAATAACTGAAGCTGTGAGATCGAGAAAACTTTTGTTACTGCCTTTTGTGAGAAATTCTGTCATGATTTATGATAAACCTGATGGCGTTATACGTACTCAAAAAATTGAAGTGGATCAAAATAGTTAATCAAAGTTGTCCTAAGACAATAACGCATTTTGGTTTTAGGTTTAGGACAACTTTGATGAAAGGTTGAGATCCCCTTCAAATGTTGACTACTGTATACACCCTTGTTGGGTAAGGATTATGCACATGTAGAACTTGGATTATCAATAACAATAATGGAAAACATCCCTGCTTGGCCAAAATGTTCAACATAAATGCCTGTGACTGGCTACAGTACTCAACATGGCAAAATCGTGATTTAAAGACACCTGTACTCGTGTGAAGCATGTACACAAGAACCAATAACCACAAGAAAGAAAGGTTTAGGTTAAAGCAAGCGAGAGGTTTAAGGTATGCATATTGGTAAGTTCACCTTGCTTTTTGAAATACATCCAAGCTCACACATGGTAAAAAACAACAATTATGATATTGTCATAGACAACACGATCCCACACACCTAGCTGTATGCAAATACTAGTAATTTACTCTACAAACTGAAATATCTAACGCCTTCACAGAATCTTCCCAGCATCCCACTTGTGGCCCTTCAGTTCCCCCATCACAAGATTTACCTGAAGGTAGAATTGAAATCAATGTGACTGAAGAATATGTGGCCTCCAACCTGAGCTTAACTACTGTGTACTCATCTTGCTTGCAGATATTGAAGAGCCTCCCGGACCATCCTCAACGGCAGCAACAGAATATTCAAATGGTAAAGAAATCTGTAGATAAATGTACAATGTACAATGAGTGGCACATGTATTACAAGTTATTTTTATACTACATGAGACATGCAAGTTCACTACTGTAATGCACACGCAACTTGTTACAGATCAAGTGCATTGTGTACGGTTCATTCAAGCAGTGGCAGAACATGCAAGACGTTAATTTGAACATTTTTATTTAGTTTATTTACAATTCAAGTTGCACCATTTGAATGCCAATTTTTTTTAGCATTTGGTTATTTGAACTTTAGCTAAGATGCCAAGATTTTTAAAGTCAAAAAGGTGCAAAGAGTGTCCCGTCCATAGCTGCAAGCTCCTACAGTGCGGTCCAAAGCAATCCGTGACGTACCTTAAATCTGTGATAACAAATGTATTAAAAAAAAGCATTTCTCCATTTATTAAGGTACTATCATGATTTCAATAACCTTGGTTGTGACGACGCAACAGATCATGCTTAACTTACCCCCAGGGACGGACTGGGAGTAAAAAACGGCCCTGGATTTTCTCCCAAATAGGCCCACCACAACTACAAGTAGCAACTAGCTGGGACCGCTCCATCTTTCAGTATCAAACGATGTGCTAATCCAGTGTTGAACTGGGCCTTCGTTCCTAAAACCTTCGTCAACAAACACACTTGTGAAACTCAGTTGCTGCCCCGGAAAACAAACTGCATTCACTGTTTACATAACGCTGGGTTCTTCAGGAAGCTGAACAAAGTTATCTTTCCTCACAACCAAAAACACACTTCTTTGGAGACATTCTTCCCGAGCGAGTCTGGCCGCTGGATGAAGCGTGTTGATGGGTGCGCTCTGGCTCTGGCTCTCGCTCCGGTCGATGCGTGCGCGCTCTTCCGGGAGAAATGCCCATATAAGGAGTTCCACCCTCGTCTACGTCATTAAGAGCCACGATCGAAAAAAACTCTCAGAAACTTGTACGAACCCGGAAGTAAGATTTTTGGCACAGAAATACTCCGTCATAAGCCCAAATTGTTTTTTGAAACTTTGTCCATGCTTAGCATGAGAATCCAACTCTTTAACGGTGTAAACAACTCTGAATGCATGAAACAGCACTGTAACCCCCCTTTAAGTATTCATATGTCTGTCTGTGTGTGTGTCATGTTAATCAGACTAATCATATTATAGGCTACTTCATTTACTCTATATTCTAACTCAGTATCTCTCAAATGTAACCCGTTGTAGAATCGCTGCTGTCTCTATGTATGAATGAATGGAATATTCATGTCAGACGATGCGGAGTAGAAAATAGCAGTGAATGTTCAGACTAGGGGTGTCCTGGGATTGTATAGGCTACATGCTCTATATAGTGAGACTGGCGGGCAGAGTAACCTGATGTAACGGTTTGCTTTTTTTAGCTTCTCCCAACCTCCTTTATCTTCACGTTTGTTGCTTGCCATCACGAGCCCACTCTCCTTCACGTCAGTTTCGATTTCTTATAAGCATTAAGCAAAAATACTTTTGTCGGCCATCAACATCACTTAATCTGGCACTTTTTCTTTGATGATGAGCCAGCCATGACTTCTCCAGAACGTCCAGATGGCCAGTCCACCCCTGCTTACCCCCCACCCCAAACAAATGTGTGTATTATTTTAAAATTTAATCACATAATATTTGTAGCTGCCTTATGCTGGCCATTAACAGGCATTGCTTTTTTTTTTTATAAAATTTTTTATAAAATGCAGGCTTCACATAAAACAAAAGTTCAATGTATAATTTTGCCTTCTTGCTCTACAATGAATGTTTTCACTTTTTTTGCAAAGATTGTGTAGGAGTCATTCTCTTTGAAAGGATGGATCTCAATTACACAGTCACTGTTGGAAAGGGTTCAAACTTGCAGAAGATGCTGAAAAAACAAAACAGGTGCAGGACTACTTAACTTAAAAAGAAAAAAACGAAATGTCTGCATAATTGTCTAACGGAATCGTGATGTTATCTTTTCAGTGGAGCGACACCATGGACAAGGCCTCCCAGAGATTGTTCAATGCCAGAAGACCTTAAAGATACAACAAGATACCAAATGTGTTTAAATGTGATCTTCACACAAACTCTACTTCTGTTGCGGAGGAACCAGAGTCGTCAAAGGCAGGACGATATCTTGGACCTCAGGACGGCTCAGTGCAAGGAGGAATCGGAGGACCTTGAGAACCTCCTTAAGGACCCTGAATCTAGAAAGAAAGTGGTGGGTGCCAACTTAACTCAGAGAACAAAAAAAATAAAAGTATCCAACATCATTATACCTTCTCTTTGCAGATTTTATATCAATACCAGTATCATTCTTTAGGATTAGGCAAACATTTATTTTACATCTACCTCTTAAGTGTTAGTTCACCCCAAAATGGAAATTCTATCATTGACTCACCCTCAACTTGTTCAGAACCTGTATGAGTTTCTTTCTTGTGCTGAACACAAAAGACGATATTTTTAAGAATGTCGGTAACCAAACCGTTTCTGGCTTCCATAGTGTATATTTTGTTCTACTATGGAAGTCAACACAGAACAGCAACGGTTTCATTACCAACATTCTTCAAAATATCTTCCTTTATGTTCACCAGAAGAAAGAACTTCACGAAAGTTGAGGGAGAGCAAATGATATGACTTTTATTTTTGGTATCTGTTTTCCATAACTTTGCAAATGGCCAAATAGGTGTCATATAAAGAAACTGGTATAACATGTTACAGC
This sequence comes from Sinocyclocheilus anophthalmus, assembly GCA_018155175.1. Lineage (NCBI taxonomy): Eukaryota > Metazoa > Chordata > Actinopteri > Cypriniformes > Cyprinidae > Sinocyclocheilus > Sinocyclocheilus anophthalmus. The sequence continues at coordinate 125,909 of JADLZN010003820.1, forward strand.
ATAATGAGTATGCTATTACCTTTGGTTACCTGCATGCCAACAAATGGCATTTTCTTGCAGACACACCATCTCAGCCTTACCCAGGAGAGTGTGTCCGGAGGGTAATGCGGGCAGTAGCCAACAGCGCATGGAGCCACTGCAGCCTGCATGGGAAGCCAAATTAAAACAACAACGTGCAAAGTTACCACACGTGAGCAACAATGATTCGTTTATGAACAACAGAGACAAATGTGTAACAGATCTGACACTGAAATAGTAACGCTGCCATTACATCAGATTGTCTTGACTTTATACAAGTCCTTTCTGCGTATTCTAGCACAACTTTTTATTTTATTTACTTTTTAACAAAATTAAATATTAAGTTTTGACATTGGAATACTTTCTGTAAAGATACTTTAATTAGTATGATTTTTATAGTATGACAAAATAGTATGATTATTTAAATTATAAGTGTATTTAAATTGTATTTAAATTAAACACTTGACATTTATATCTAATTTATACACAACTGAACAAATGAATAAACACACTGATGACACAAGCATGAACAGTTATGGTACTCGCATACTGTAACGCTGTGAGCGACTTCTGTTTCGTTCCAGACGCGGTCGTGAGATGGAGAGCTGGTCTTGGGGAGAAGGACATAGAAAGCTTAATTGCAGAGACTCTGAAACAGGCGCCGGTGCAAAAGCAGAAAAGCAGAGAATGTTCTGTAATTAAAAGCCAAACAGAAGCAGTATAAAATTAAAGCTACATTATAAAACTCTAACAGTAGGCTATCTAATATATGTTGTTCTCTGGTTGTCAGTCAGAATGAGAGTTTTTGCGTGAACATAGGCCTATATATACCCAAACCAATTTATTATTCCTTCCTTTTTGTCTTAGTGTTTAAAATATTTACTTTGAAACAAATTAATAATTTAAATTTCTTAATTAAATTAACAAAACCGACTTGAATGGGTGAGCAGGGGTAGGCTTATGACAGATGGGTGATGCAAAGAATATAATTTTTATCTACACAGAAGAAAGCCTTGTCTAGACTCTGCCCAGGTATGAGTTGTCGAGCTATTCATTAGCCTGTTTGATGAGAGAAATATGAAACTGATCAAATGTGTTATTAATCCGTACACCTGCAGCAGTGGAGGACTATTATTCTGCTGCATGGTACTGCAGAAGAACTGATGACGGCACGGGTTAATCTTCGGCTGACCAATCAACAGAAAGGGGCATTTAATTCCCACCCACATGTAGAAATCAAATATTCAAACTGTTTATTAATTTTTCCACCCATGAACGAAAAAAGAAAATTTAAGCTGCCTTACGGTGTTCATGTTTTGGATCACGAAGAAAAAGGAGCCGTTTTCTATTTTTTCTACTTTCAATATTAAATAAAAAAATTAATGATCGAATGATACACAGATTCATATAGCTGCTTCTTTCAGTGCTGATTGCTTTGTGTGTTTTAATGTTAAAATGGGGAACACTCACCTGTTCTTTCTTTCTTTCATTGTTCTTGTTCTAGGGACACGTGGCGGAGTAGACGTGAAGAATGTTCCAGCTTCTGAAGAAAACCTTTGTTCATTTACACATTTATAAACCTGTTTTTGTTATTTGTGCTTTCTCTATAGGCATATCTATAATAAACAAACTGAATGAATCAAATTCGAGTCTTTCATATGTCATTGAAAAGGTCTCTTAAATAGTTTTGTGCAAATGAGGACAAGTTAAATTAGCGACGCTGCTCATATTGATCAAATGATTAAAACGAGGAACTGGTTACAGCGCACACTATGCATCCACGAGGTTGCCATGACGTAGCCACGACGTTGCAGTTACTTACTGGTGACGTCACAAAGTTACGTTGCGGTGACGTTTACTTCCGGTTGCCAAGTTATGCCGCCACTACGAAACTTTGGTCACCAGATTACGTTGCAGTAACGTAACAGTTACGACGTTTGTAATTTGACCGCCAAAACCTCCGGTAAACAAACCGGAGTGCTTAGAGCGGAATTCATGACGTCTGATTTTAGTACAAATCTAGCTGACTGACACGGTGCCAGCACGGCGTATTTTGGGGAAACGTTTGTGCTCGGGTGTTGGCTCTTCTGGAAGGCGGACGGGGGCAAAAGCTCTTTAAGGCAAAGTGTGAAATGTGACGGTCTAATCCACGAACCAACCATGCACACCCCAGCGTTAATGCAGCAATTTTGTACGGGTTTATTTGGTACGTGTAGACATGCACAGATGGACCGCATTTTACGACGAACATTTGAACGTGTTTCTCAGCCGCGCAACTCTGGCCGTGTTCAAGCATGTAGATTTTTCAAAGCAGATTAGTCCAGGATTTTACAACACATCGTCCTATGTTTTAGCTTTGCTTTACTTCCCTCTGCTTGCTACCGTCCCCCCTCATCCCCTCCCCACCCTGTTCCCTTCCCTGTTCTATTCAGTACATGCTCAGCCCCCTCTTGCCCCAATTCTTCTGTTCCATCTCTTTATGTTCTTGCCTGTTGTTTTCAGTCTAGCCCGGCCTATCATTTACAAGCCGACCCCCTCTCCCCACCGCCCACCCAGTATATATACTGTACACAGACATATTCATAACTGAATATACCTTAGACATAAACAAGAATAAAATATTTATATTTCTGTTAATTATATTTATAAGATATAAGTTCAATAGCACTATGTTACACAAAGGATGATTCAGAGCAACTGTTCAGTTTAAATAACAGACGTGCAATGTCAACCTAGAATGAATAAAGAAAATATAAACCATGTGTGATAAGATCACAAATCATTCAATTCAGATCATTATAATTCCTGACCCCTCTGACAGACATATCTTCTTAAATTATCAGTTGACTTCTGAAGACATGACTTTGCAAGAGACATTTGGAAAACGCATTATGATCAGGAAATATCATAAAACAGAGTGAAAAGTGCATGTTTAGGACTATAAATAGGCCTGTATTTTCACCTACAGATAATGGAATAAAATTAATCAACATACGTTTTATTAGCCATCCATTCAGCATCCACTGATTGCTATTGTAGGAGGAGATTTTTTCCATATAGTCTAATGATTTCAAGTTACATTAAGTCAGCCATCGTTCTTATAAACAGCATATTTTGGACATAACTTATTATCACAACATTCAAATATTCATCAGTGTGGTTAGAAGAAGCAGGCTGCACGCAGTCAGAACAGGTTCTTTGGCAGTGTGCTAAAACATTTCTAAGAGCCATGAAGCTGTTGGTTTCTACCCGAGAAAGACCACTAAACTAAAGAGAGAGAAAAAAATCATGACATAATGCTGACATCACACACAACGTAGCAATGCATTATCCTCACGAACAATGTGACGTAACACTGACATCACAATGCATCATCCTCACGAACAAATATGACGTCTGATGTTTGCATGCATATATCCCAACGTATACAAACGTCAGACGTCAAGTTTATTCGTGAAGAATGTCGTAACGGTAAACTAATACATACGTATTCAAACGTCAGACGTAATATTTGTTCGTGAGGATAATGCATTGTGATGTCAGTGTTACGTAATGATTTATCATATAATACGTCAGTGCATGTCCTTTTTGCTTGCTTTGCTTAGCTATAGTTGCTAGCGGTAATCCTGTTCATAGTTTTGAACAATAGAAACGTCGGCCTACATATATTTTCAACACAGGACCACATGAGTTTTAGCAAATATTTATTATATCCACTTAAATTCCTTTTGCCCGACAGATTTGCCTGCTTTAATACTGCAGAGATAACAAACCCACCGCGCACTCACAGAACCATTGCACGGGGGTTAGGTGCTTGCCTGTACTATTATTATTAGACAGTTCACACTGAGGATTCTCCTCTAGCAGCTCGTGAAACCAAGCCTGCGGGAAAAGATAGTACTTGGCAGTGAAAATTCGTCTTAAATTTCTTATACTACGCGCTTTGAGTGCCTAGAAAAGCGCTATATGAATGTAATGAATTATTATTATTATTATTATTATGATACGCACTTGATTTAGAAAATGTCTTAGAAACATACACACTGTAACTGCCGGACCCGTTCGAGATCTAGGCTACTGTAGGCCTGCCGCTGCCGTGCATGAGCTGCTGGTGTCGTGCGGATACTGTACAGTACATTATGCATCCAGTCTCAAACGACTGTTTCTTAAGTCTGATGATGTTCCGTAAGTTAATTTATACAGTACATGCATTCAGCTTCGGCTCCACGGGGGGCCTGAGGGGGCCTGAGGGGGCCCGGCCCGGCCATCTCGGTCACGGTGCCCCTCACCTCTGCTGCCGTCTCCGTAGTGGGCGCCCTGATTTTAGTCGGTGAGGCAGGGAACTGCTCTGGGAAGGTGTCCCAGGCTGTTAAATAATAGCCACATCTCGAATATGGACACATTTGGATTTGTGCCTGAGAGAGGTAAGCCCAACTTTACCTTACGTTTCTTTAGAAATGAATTTGTTTTGGCATGTTTATTGCTAAACATATATTATTATATATAATTATATTTATCCATTAGAATGATATATTTTAAAATTCTTATTGGTAAAGCTAACATTAAAGTACACACTAGGCCTACTTAATGACACCATAAACTCAAGAAAGTATTAATATGAGGGTAAATAGATTTTAATGCCTTAAAAAATATTACAAGTTCAGAATTGCCAGAGTGTGTCGTCTTAACGCGGTCCATCCGTGCTGTCTACACCTACCAAAGATTGCTGCGTTAACGCGAGCGTTCCGTTTAAAGACTTTTGGCCCCGTCCGCCTTCCATAGCTCTTGCTTTCCAGAGAAACGGTCAGTAACAGTTTCGTTTCTGCAGCACAGAAACCATCTGCTCCGGACCGACAGCACGCGCACAGCTCCGCTCTCTATTACTGCGCAAGGCAAGTTATGTTCAAACTTCATAAAGCATGGGAATGCAGTGTTGTGCTGTACTCAGGAGACATGTAAACATCACCAGAGTCTCGGCGTTATTTCTGTGAAGAGCTGGTGATTGCATGAAGCTGATTCTAGTGTTGTGTTGCAGTGAACTCATCGGCTCGTGATGGACGGGTGCGCTCAGATGTCTAAATGTTTCCTGATCCTGTTTAACATCCTGTTCGCTGTGAGTATGTCTGAGATTAGATTCAGATTTATGATAAACGCATGCTATAAATGGTGTTATTCTTTTTCTGTATATATTCTGCCTGTATCTGAACGTGTTTTACTCTAGGCACTTGATTGTGTTGCAGTGTGTGCATGTGTCAGGGTTCTGAGTTGTCTTGTCTAACTTCACATGAAACGAAACTAAAGGCATGTGCATCTGTAGATGAAGCGCAGTGTTGGCTGTGGTGTGTTTCTGACAGCTCTGTGTCTTGCAGCTGCTGGGGCTCGCTCTGGTGGCTCTGGGAATGTGGCTCCGCTTCGGCGCAGAGACCCGAGGATTCTTCGACATCGATCTGAACACCACACAGTTCAACATCGGTCTGTTCTGTGATGTGTGTCACTCACTGATGTTGACATGTGGTGCTGAAGCGTGACTACTGTTCCGTGTGTGTGTCCGCAGGAGTGATGGTGCTGGTGGTCACGGGGGTCCTGATGCTGCTGGTGGCCATCATCGGTGACTGTGGCGCGTGTAACCACAGCAAACCAGCTCTCAGTGTGGTGAGAGAGAGCAGCACCACTAACACCTCACACTCACTCACAGAGCAGAAGCATTACAAAGCTGTGAAACTCCTTCAGGATTCAGAGCACAGGAGGACAAAATTCTCATTTGTAGACATCTTTTTTAAACATTTTGTTTTTCTGATGTTCAGTTTTCTGGCCTGCTGTCCATTCTGATCATCATTGAAATCGCAGCTGGTGTGATGGCCTTCACGTGGACGTACGTAAACACACACACACCCACACCCACACACACACACAACACACACACACACACACACACACACACACACTCCCACACAGGTATACATTTGTGAAAAGTGGGGACTCTCCATAGGCGTAATGGTTTTTATACTGTACAGACCGTATATTCTATTGCCCTACACCAACCCTACCCCTAAACCTACCCCTCACAGGAGACTTTGCAAAAAAATGTATTATTTGTGATTTATTAGCTTGTTTACCCGTGGGGACTTCAATTTAGGTCCCCACCATGACACGATTCCCCATGAGTCAGTATGTATTCAGGGTTAAGTCCCCACCAGGATATATAAACCTGCTCACACACACACACACCCTACACACACACACAGGTGTTTGTCTAATAGTGCTGGTTTTAAGGCAGTCGTGTGTTTGTTGTGTTGTAGGTGGCAGATGAGTTGGTGAAGTTCTACACTACCATCTACGCTCAGTATCTCAACACCAGGAGCCCTGGTCAAGCAGTTACCCTCAGATTATTCCACAACGCTGTAAGATACACACACACACACACACACACACACACACACTCACACACTCCCTCACTCACTCACTCACGCACTCACGCACACACACACACACACTCTCTCTTTCTCACTCACTCACACACTCACTCACTGTGTCACTCACACACACACACACACACACACATTACCACTCACACTCACTCCTCACTCACTCACACACACACACACCCTCACACACTCACGTCCCTCACCTCACATCCCTCACTCACAACACACACCACACAACACATTCAACAATCCCCAACCCTCCCACATCACTCACTCAACTCACGTCACTCCACTCGCCCACACACACCACACACACACACACCATTCACTCACTCACTCACCCACTCATCACCCACTCACTCCACACAACACACACGACACAACACACAACATTTCACTCATCCGCACTTCCTCACTTCACCTCACCATCACTCATCACGTCGACACACACACAAACCACACACACACACCCACACTCCTGACACACATTCACTCACTCACTCACACTCAGTCACTCACTCACACTCAGTCACTCACTCACACTCCCTCACTCACTCAACTCACCACACACACACACCACTCACTCACTCACTCACTCACTCACATCATCTCACACACCACAACACACACACCCCCCACTCACACACTCACTCACTCACTCACTCACCACTCACTCACGTCGCACACACACCACACACACACACACACACACTCTCTCACACACACTATCTCTCTCTCACACACACAACACACACACACACATGCCCTCACTCACTCACTCACTAACTCACTCACTCACACACACACACCCACCACACACACACACACACACATATCACCATCACTCACTACGACTCAATCAGCACACACACACCACACTCACCTCCCCACTCAGTCACTCACACGCCTCACTCCTCCTCACCACACTACCTTCACTCACTCACTCACTCACACTCACTCACTCACTCTCTCTCTCACTCACTCACTCACACACACACAACACACACACAACACACTCACTCACACGCCTCACTCACTCACTCACCATTCACCACCACTCACATCACTTTCCCAAAAAAAAACCCTCACTCACTCACATCCCTCACACACACCACACACAGCACTCACACACACACTTCACTCACTACTCACACACACACACACACACACACATTCACCACGTCACATCACCCTCACATCACCCACCACACACACACCCTCACTCACTCCTCACTCACTCACTCTCCCTCACACACCCCACCCCCACCACATGCACCACGTCGACACTCATTCACTCACCTCCCTCACTCACACATCTTCCTCCCTCACATCACTCACTCACTCACTGCACTCACTCACTCACTCAGTGAAGTTCTACACTACCATCTACGCTCAGTATCTCAACACCAGGAGCCCTGGTCAAGCAGTTACCCTCAGATTATTCCAACGCTGTAAATACAACACACACACACACACACACACACCCACACACCACGACACTCACTCCCTCACTCCTCACTCCACATCACTCCTACTCGCACACACACACACATCACACACACACAACACACACACACAAAAACACACACACACACACACACATTCACTCACTCACACTCACACACGTCACCTTCCTCACTCACATGCACACATCACACCTCCTCACTCCTCCCTCCTCCCTCACTCACTCACACATTCACACACTCACGCCTCACCATTCACTCACCATCACACTCACTCACTCACTCACTCACTCACTCACTCACTCACTCACTCACACACACACACACGCGCACACACTCACTCACTCACTCACACACACTCACTCACCTCCCTAACATCACTCAAACATTCCCTCACCACACACCCTCACTCCCTAACAACAACCTAATCACTCACGCACACACACACGCACTCACAAACACGCACTCACGCACACACACTCACTCACTCACTCAATCACTCACTCACTCACACACAGCACACACCACTCACAACACTCATCACTCAATCACTTCAATCACTCCAACACTCACGTCACGTCACCACTCACCTTCACACCCTCACTCATCACGCCCCACCGCACACCGCACCACTCACACACACGCACGCACACCACACACTCCCCACGCACACACACACACTCACACACGCTCGCTCGCGCACACACACACACTCTCTTTCTCACTCACTCACTCACTCACTCACTCACTCACTCACTCACTCACTCACTCACACTCACTCACTCACACACACTCACTCACACACACAAACGCACACACACACACACACATGTGGTCTAACAGGCGTGTGTTTGTGTGTCAGTTTGACTGCTGCGGTGTCGGTGGACCGATTGAGATGTTTGTGCGAGACACCTGTCCAGACGGCAGCTTCCTGCAGAAGCTGATGTATTCTGTGAGTCACTTCCTGTTTGGCTTGCTCTTATTTCTGCCTGTGTGATGTTTGAGGAGTGCAGGTGCTCATCCGTGTGTGTGTGTGTGTGTGTGTGTAGAGCTGTCCCGGCGTGATCCAGGACGTCTTCAACTCGCACGCTCCGCTGGTGTTGGGAGGGTTTCTGGGGACAGCAGGAATCATGGTGAGTCCATCTGATCACACACACGTGCTCACACCCAAACACGCTGGACTCCAGCGCTGCACGCGTGTCTTCTGACCCTCTGCGTGTGTTCATCCTCAGACGCTGGCGCTGGTGTGCAGCTTTGTCCTCAGAAGACACGTCTCACCATCTCACGCATCTCCTCCTTCATACGTGCTCCTCACCTCCTCACCATCAGTCATCTTTCCTCCTCCAGCTGCGCAGCAGATATAACCGTCTGCGTCTCTCTCTGTGTCTCTCTCTTTCGCTCTGTCTGGCAGCTGGTGGCTCTGGTGTGCAGCTCTGTTCTCTGTAAGAGTCTGAAGACGTCTCACTACTCGTCTCCTCTCATCTACTAAGTCTCAGCCTCCACTCATCTTTCTGATGGATGGATGAATGCTTTCATTGGGCAAAGGTCAAGGGAATCACGTGTGTGTGTGTGTGTGTGTGTGAGTGTGTGAGAGAAAGTGAGTGTGAGTGTGTGTGTGTGTGAGTGAGTGAGTGAGTGTGTGTGTGTGTGAGTTAGTGTGTGAGTGAGTGAGTGAGTGAGTGTGTGTGTGTGTTTGTGTGTGTGTGTGTGTGTGTGTGTGTGAGTGAGTGAGTGTGAGTGTGTGTGTGAGTGAGGGAGTGAGAATGTGAGAGAGTGTGTGTGATTGTATTGAATTGAGTGTGTGTGTTGTGTGTGTTGAGGGAGTGTGATTGAGTGGTGTGTGTGAGTGAGTGAGTGAGTGAGTGAGTGAGTGAGGTGTGAGTGAGTGTGTGAGTGAGTGAGTGAGTGTGAGTGAGTGTGTGTGAGTGAGTGTGAGTGAGTGAGTGAGTGTGTGTGTGAGTGAGTGAGTGAGTTGAGTGAGTGAGTAAGAGAGAGTGTGTGTGAGAGTGTGTGAGAGAGACAGTGTGAGTGAGTGTGAGAATGTGTGTGAGTGAGTGAGAGTGTGTGTGTGTGTGAGTGAGTGAGTGTTGTGTGTGAGTGAGTGTGAGTGAGTGAGTGTGTGTGTGAGTGAGTGAGTGAGTGAGTGAGTGATGAGTGTGTGAGTGAGTGAGTGAGTGAATGAGAGTGAGTGAGTGAGTGAGTGTGAGTGTTGTGAGTGAGAGTGAGTGATTGAGTGAGTGTGTGTGTGATTGAGTGAGTGAGTGTGTGAATGAGTGTGTGTGAGTGAGTGAATGAGAGTGTGTGTGTGTGAGTGCGTGAGTGTGAGTGTGAGTGTCTGTGTCTGTGAGTGGTGTGTGTGGTGTGGGGTGTGAGTGAGTGTGATTGGTGTGATTGAGTGAGGGTGTGTGAATTGTGTGTGAGGAGTGTGTGTTGGTGTGTGATTGGTGAGTGAGTGAGTGTGTTGGTGTGTGTGGCGTGTGAGTGAGTGAGTGTGTGTGTGAGTGAGTGAGTGAGTGTGAGTGAGTGAGTGAGAGTGTGTGTGAGTGATTTGTGAGTGAGTGAGTGAATGAGTGAGTGAGTGTGAGTGTAGGAGTGAGTGGGTGTGTGTGTGTGTGAGTGTGTGTGTGTGAGTGTGAGTGCGTGTGTGTGTGTGTGTTTGTGAGTGTGAGTGTGTGTGTGTGTGTTTTTGTGTGTGGGTGTGTGTGTGTGTGAGAGAGTGTGTCTCTGAGTTTGTGAGTTGTGCATCATCTAGAACTGAACTGAATGGCTTTAATTTCCAACTCCGTTCTTCAATCTAAACTGAGGCTGCAAACAGGATACAGAATTCTAACTGAAGTCAAATTAAAGTGGAATGAATTTCACAGAATTCGAAACGGATCTGCTGTAGTTTGTAATGCTTCATTTCATTTGTCAGCATGAATCAGTCATAAATGGGCCGTTTAGACCGTTGATTTGACCACAGTAATGTTACGGATCGTGGTGAATCAACAAAGTCATTTCTTCAGTTCTAAATTCTGTGCGACTTTGTTACGCTGTAACTCACTGTCTGTTACGATCTCATCCTGAATATTTCATTGTCTTGCTGTATGATTTAAAACTAAATGTTTCACATTTGTTTTTTATTGTAATACATTAAAGACACTTCCACAAACCCGTCACGGTCCAGTGTGTTTCATTAGAGCTGGACAGTAAGGCCCAATCCCAATTCTATTTTATACCCCTCCGTCTACCCCTTCCCCTTGTGCCTTGAAACAGAGTGTCAAGGGGTAGGGGTGAAAATATTCCCCTAAGAATTGGACAACCCTCCTATACGTCACACGTCATCATACGTCGTCTAGCTCCTACAGTACACACACCTATACTGCTGTGCAATAGAGCCTTTAATTTTCATTCTATATTAATGCGCTGCTTACTGACACACACATACACACACATATCAGAGATCGCGCAGCTCACACATCCAGGAGAAAAGAAACTTGTCAACGCTGCCCCACGACTTTTATTAATAACATTAATACTGAATCGCTACATTATATTTTCCCCACCAAAACCCAACAGCAACGTAGAGATAAAAATCTACTGTTTAAAGTAAACTCACTCTAAAAAGAGAAACGCACAGACGCACATACATGCAACTTTCATCTCTATCTCTCTCGAATTGGCAATATTTGAGAAAAGGGTTTAGCGATTTCTAATTATTGGGGGGACTAGCCCCCCTCAATGTCTACGGTGGTTATCGCCCTGATCAGACATGAACATATGTTGTGGCACTATCGTGCAGTCTGTAATGATATGATGTTAGTTAGCAAATATTAGCGATTTTTTGCAAACATTACTTTGAGTAACATGACCGTAAATATTAACTCACGATTGAATGTAACATAAAACAAATGATTACTTTTCGTTAAAATCTTTATTAATATCAAAAATGCTTACATTTATGTGTCTTTTAGTTCGCTCGAGTAGCCATGTTGCCCCTGAAGCCGGTTTACGCTGAGATAATTCATACCCCTTCGTTTGAAGTGTGGTCCCGAAAAATCTTCGTTTGAAGGGCTATCTAGCCCTTCCCCTACCCCTCCAACCAAAAGAGAACTGAGACCGAGAAAGGGGAAGGGCTAAGGGGTAGAATTGGGATTGGGCCTAAGAGGTCAGAGGTCAGGAGGAGTGATCAAACATTCACTGCTAATCATCTGTGATTGACGCACATTAGACACATGAAACACGTCTTCATGTGATGCTCTGAGAAGATCATACGTACTGGATCCGGGTGACTGCAGTGACCATCTGATCTGGATACAGACTGGATCTGGTGGCTACGGTGACCTCGGAATAAGAATAAAACAGAGTAATATTTGCGTAGATGCCATTCTTCTAGTGATGTAACAAGTACATCGGGTGTTATGGGAAGTTTTCCCGGTTCCGGTTGACCTAATTAATTAATGCAGCCTAAAAATCCTTTTTAACGGATTTGAATATTAGAAGTGTTTTAGTGTGTTATGTGTAAGCCAGGTTAGAGATGGGTCTTTAATCTAGATTTACACTGACAGAGTGTGTCTGCCTCCCGAACAATGTTANCCGTCTACCCCTTCCCCTTGTGCCTTGAAACAGAGTGTCAAGGGGTAGGGTTGAAAATATTCCCCTAAGAATTGGGACAGCACTACTATACGTCACACGTCATCATACGTCGTCTAGCTCCTACAATACACACACATATACTGGTGTGCATTAGAGCTTTTAATTACCGTTCTATATTAATGCGCTTCTTACTGACACACACACACACACATATATCGGAGTTTGCGCAGCTCACACATCCAGGAGAAAAGAACCTTGTCAACGCTGCCCCACGACTTTTATTAATACAGTTTTAAATACGGAATCGCTACATTATTTCCAGCAACGAGAGGATAAAATCCCTGTTTTTAAAGTAACCACTCTCAAAGAGAAACGCCACAGAACGCACATACATGCCTGTCATCCTATCTCTCTCGAATTGCAATATTTGAGAACAGGTTTGTAGCGCTTCTAATTATTGTGGGACTAGCCCCCTCACTGTCTACGTAAGTTCTCGCCCTGATCAGACAAATGACATATGTTGTGGCACTATCGGCCTCCTGTAATGATATGACGTTAGTTAGCGAATATTAGCGATTTTTTGCAAACATTACTTTGAGTAACATGACCGTAAATATTAACTCACGATTGAATGTAACATAAAACAAATGATTACTTTTTCGTTAAAATCTTTATTAATATCAAAAATGCTTACATTTATGTGTCTTATTGTTCGCTCAGGCAGCCATGTTGCCACTGAAGCCGGTTTACACTGAGATAATTCATACCACTTCGTTTAAAGTGTGGTCCCGAAAAATCTTCGTTTGAAAGGCTATCTGGCCCTTCCCCCTACCCCTCCAACCAAAAGAGACTGATACACAGAAGGAAGGCTACGGGGTAGAATTGGATTGGGCCTAAGATCAGAGGTCATGAGTAGTGATCAAACATTCCCTCTATCATCTGTATTGACGCACTTAGACACATGAAACACTCTTCATGTGTGCTCTGAGAAGATTCATACGTACTGGATCCGGGTGACTGCAGTGACCATCTGATCTGGATACAGACTGGATCTGGTGGCTACGGTGACCTCGGAATAAGAGAGAAACAGACTAATATTAGCGTAGATGCCATTCTTCTAACGATGTAGCAAGTACATCGGGTGTTATGGGAAGTGTTCCCGGTTCCGGTTGACCTAATTAATTAATGCAGCCTAAAAATCCTTTTTAACGGATTTGAATATTAGAAGTGTTTTAGTGTGTTATGTGTAAGCCAGGTTAAGAGATGGTCCTTTAATCTAGATTTAAACTGACAGAGTGTGTCTGCCTCCCGAACAGTGTTAGGTAGATTATTCCAGAGTTTGGGTGCTTAATAGGAAAAGGATCTGCCGCCTGCAGTTGATTTTGATATTCTAGGTATTATCAAATGGCCAGAGTTTTGAGAACGCAGCGGACGTGGAGGACTATAATGCAATAAGAGCTCGTTCAAATACTGAGGAGCTAAACCATTCAGGGCTTTATAAGTAATTAGCAAGATTTTAAAATCTATACGATGTTTAATAGGGAGCCAGTGCAGAGTTGACAGAACCTGGCTAATATGTTCGTACTTCCTGGTTCTAGTAAGAACACTAGCTGCTGTATTTTGGATCAGCTGGAGTTTGTTTATTTAGCGTGCAGAACAACCATCCAATAAAGCGTTACAATAATCTAACTTTGAGGTCATAAACGCATGGATTAACATTTCTGCATTTGACATTGAGAGAATAGGTCGTAATTTAGATATATTTTTGAGATGGAAAAATGCAGTTTTACAAATGCTAGAAACGTGGCTTTCTAAGGAAAGATTGCTATCAAATAGCACACCTAGGTTCCTAACTGATGAAGAAGAATTGACAGAGCAGCCATCAAGTCTTAGACAGTGTTCTAGGTTGTTACATGCAGAGTTTTTAGGTCCTATAATTAACACCTCTGTTTTTTCAGAATTTAGCAGTAAGAAATTACTCATCATCCAGTTTTTTTTATATCACTATGCATCCGCTTAGTTTTGCGAATTAGATGTTCATCGGGCCGCGAGAAATATGTAGTTGAGTATTATCAGCATAACAGTGAAAGCTAACACAGTTTCCTGATGATATCTCCCAAGGGTAACATGTAAAGCGTGAAGAGTAACGGCCCTAGTACTAAGCCTTGATGTACTCTAATTTCGAACGATACGATATCTCGTCATTCAGCACAAAAAACTGTAGCACATTTAACTGAATAAGTATTTTAAAAAGTGCAGTTTTCAAATTTAAAAACAAGTATGGTTTAAACACTTAGTTAAATATATATGATGTGTGTGTGAATGGAAGAAAAAGCAGGAGTAAATAACAACACAGGACAGAATCAAACCAGCAGCACAACACCAAAGGCCGAATAAAACAAAAACACTCACGGCGTCCAATCCAGTCACTGACCCAGTGTGATCTGATGATGCCAGACATCAAATTTAAATAAGGAATAACAAAATTAAATAAGCAATATAGGTGAACTGAATACAATGGGTATAAGTCTGATCAATAAAATAATATTGTGAAATACAAGAGAACCAAGTAAGGAAGCAGGCCGCAGATATAAATAGACTTTTAAATGTGACATAAAACATGTAATAATATATAGCTATATACATTCAAATATAACTCAACTGCGATCCCCTATGTGTGAGTTTGTGCAGTACATGCGTCTGGCTGCTAGCATTATTAGCTCTCGGTCAGTCACTGGAGCGTTCAGAGTGATCCGCTGTCAAATGATGCAAAATAAACCAATGTAAGATTCAGACATGAGCAAGCAAACATTTAATCACTGAACTATTTATCTGGGTGAGTTGGGTGGGCCAAAAAAATAAAAAATACTAGCTCCAATCCGAACACCAAACCACACGCACAGGATTTTGGGACATCAGAAGCAGCGAAGGATAACACTTTAATACTGTATAACCCCTACAGTGCCTTCCGAACACACTGAAAACACTTATTTGGACAAACACGAGCAGGACTACTTAACTTTCATTCACTTTTACAATAAATGTTATGAATGTATTTGTTTCAGTTAATTACTAAAAAATGAGTAACTAATAATAATAATAGGAAAAGCAGGAAGTGACGCAGCGGCGTGTTCCTGTGTGTTTGTGTTGAAGTGCGGAGGGCTAGCAACAGCTGTTGTGTTCTCATGAGCTCTGGAGCCAAATGTGAACGTCTGGAATGCATTGAGAACCCACACACAGAGAGAGCATAGAGAGAGAGAGAGACATTTGGCTTGTGCTTCCTGCTACACAACCGAACAAAATATGAATAAATAATAATCAGTATATTTTAACATCCTGAGTCATGGATAAAATAACATGATCAGAAATATGAATAAACAATATACAGTTTTGTACTAGTTGCTGAGATTCCTTTACAAACAAAACAAAGGGGAAAAAATAGGTAGAGCAAATATAAATAGATTATCAGTTAAACAAAAAGTTATTTGGAGAAATGTGTTTTTACTCATATAATTAAAGTCAATGGGGTTCAATGTTGTTTTGGACCCCATTCTCAAATACTACTTTTATGGCGCCACAAAGCAGAAAGTCCTACAGGTTTGTAATGATATGAGGGAGACTAAATGATGACAGAACTGTGATTTCCGGCTGAACTATTGCCTTACAGCAAAAGAAGAAAACTTGTTTAAAAACTGCTTCAGAGCCGAGAAACGTTTTTCCTCTTGCCTGGTAGAATGAGGAACAGAAACAGTGATAGTTTAGCCCTTGAGTGTGAGAAACAGACAGCAGCGTTAGAACCATGTGTGTGTGTGTGTGTGTGTGTGTGTGAGTGCGAGTGCGAGTGCGAGTGTGTGCACGTTTTTGTAACAAATGAGGACATAAATGTGTATAATGACAAAGGTATGACAGGTATTACGAGGAGAAGGTGTGAGAAGGTGACTTTTCAGGACATTACGCCATGTCCCAACTTTTCAAAATGCTTATAAATCACATAGAATGGAGTGTATTGAAAATCTGAATAGCACAAAGTCTCCTGTGAGGGTTAGTTTTAGGGGTAGGTTGGTGTAGGGCAATAGAATATACGGTCTGTACAGTATAAAAACCATTACGCCTATGGAGAGTCCCCACTTTTCACAAAAACAAACCTGTGTGTGTGTGTGTGTGAGAGTGTGTGTGTGAGTGAGTGACGTGAGTGAGTGAGTGAGTGGAGTGAGTGGTGAGGAGTGAGTGAGTGAGTGAGTGTGGTGTGTGGTGTGTGTTGTGTGTGTGTGTTGTGTGTGTGTGTGTGTGTGTGGTTGTGTGTGTGAGTGAGTGAGTGAGTGAGTTGAGTGAGTGAGTGAGTAAGTGAGTGAGTGTGTGTGTGTGTGTGTGTGTGTTGTGGTGTGGTGTGGGTGAGTGAGTGAGTGAGTGGTGAGTGAGTGAGTGAGTGAGTGTGTGTGTGTGTGGTGTGTGTGTGTGTTTCAGTGGGCTGTAAACTGCCCTGCATATGAATCCTGGTTTGAAACAACTTTCTAGCTTCTCTCTTCTTCTTCTCATTAGGGTGTGTGTGTGTCACACAGGGTGTGTTTGTGTTTGTTTCCTCACTGAGAGTCCAACACTAAACTCACAGCAACACATTTCACAAAAAACCACAGCAAAGACTGAAAACAACAGGAATAAAGGAGGCACGTATTTGTCATTACTTGTGAAGTGTTTGGTGTTTTTGGGATCCAGGGAGCAAATGTGTGAAACAGCAAACCCACTAAAACAACTCACTTCATATGAATACAGCAGCACTAAGACATTTTCTCCAGCTTTAATGGTCACACAAATCTGAAGTGCTTTTACAGCTCTTTCTCTCTGAACCACACTGAACTTCAGCATCTAGAGACTCTCATCAGAAGAATCTCCGGCTGACTGTTTTCCAGACAGAAGCCAGTGAAAGTCCTAACTTAGTGAACCGCGTCTCACGCAGACATCAGGACAATTCAGTCCTAGCAGCCGCTAGAATAAAGAGTCCTCATGTCCTCACATCCTGAGGTCAGTGAAAGGCATTCTGGGATGTGTGTACTGGGCGTTTCACATCGCTGTGACATTGTGGTGAAATCAAAAAAGAAACAAATTAATCATTTTAAATCTGTCCTCCTTTAGTAAAGTCCTTGAGCAAACCTGAATCTAGAGTTTCACATTTTTCCAAAATTTTAAAAACTTCTCAAACTTTTTCAATCACTATAGTTGATTTCCTATTTCTAAGAATTATCTAAAAAAAAACAACAAACATCTCTTTGATTCACGATAGGCTGCAAAATGCTCAGTATCTGTCTTGTTTTCCAGTACAAACATTTTTAAATCAAGACACAATGACTTGAGGTGCAAAATGACAGACACGTGTGTGTGTGTGTCCGCGCCTCTGTGTGAGTGGGTGTGTGTGTACAAGTGTGTGTCTGTGTGTGTGTGTGGTGTGTGTGTGGGTGTGTTTTGATGTGTGTGTGTGTGTGTGTGTGTTTGGTTGTGAGTGAGTGAGTGAGTGAGTGGTGAGTGTGTGTGTGTGTGTGGTGTGTGGTGGGTGTGTGTGTGTGTGTTTGTGTGTGTTTGTGTGAGTGTGTGTGTTTGTGTGAGTGAGTGAGTGAGTGTGAGTTTGTGTGTGTGTGTGAGTGTGAGTGTGTGTGTGTGTGTGGTGTTTGTGTGTGTTTGTGTGTGAGAGGTGTGAGTGTGTGTGTGTGTGTGTGTGTGTGAGTGAGTGAGTGAGTGAGTGTTGTGTGTGTGGTGTGTGTGAGTGAGTGAGTGAGTGAATGAGAGTGTGTGAGTGAGGGAGTGTGTGTGTGTTTTTATGTGGTTTATGAGGACACAAATGTATATAATAACATGGGTATGACATAGGTATTACAACGAGAAGGTGATTTGAGGACATTTTCAGTGTCCCCGTAATTCAAAAGGTTTATAAATCACACAGAATGGAGTGTATTGAAAATCTGAAATAGCAGAAGTCTCCTGTGAGGGGTAGGTTTAGTGGTAAGTTGGTGTAGGGCAATTGAAAATACAGTTTGTACAGTATAAAAAAACCATTACGCCTATTGAGAGTCCCCATTAACCATAAAAACAAACCTGTGTGTGTGTGTTGTGTAAGCTCAGTAAAGCGTTCTTTCACCGATTTTTCATAAAGCCGGCGGGCAAAGGGCTTGTCGGACCTTCCCAAACGCCACACCCTTTTACAGACAAGAGAGAGAGACACTGCAGGAATGAGAGTGAGGGGCGGGGCTGGGGGCGGAGTCAGCGGAGAGCAGCTGCACTCATAGTTCAGTGTAAAGATCTACAGTCACACACATCACATCTGGAAGTGTGAAGCTGCTCTCATCCAGCCTTCTGTTACTCCACAGGTAAGATCTGAGACTCCTCACATGTCTCTCCACTCTGTCTTGTGTTAGTTGAGAAGGTTTGTGTGTTGGGTTGAGAATGTGTGTCAGGCGGTGAGATGATGGCGTTTGGTCAGCGAGACTCTTTGCTGTTGTTCTTCTGTATAAATATGATAAATCCTGAGAAACATGGAGGAATGAGTGTGTCTGAAGGGGGCTGAGAGGGAGAGACAGTGAGAGGAGGGACGCTTGCTTCAGGGAGTGGCATTTCTGTGCAATGCTGAGACAAGTTTCAGCAACCCATCGAGGCTGAGAAAACACTGGATCTTCTCATTCATTACCGCTGCACAACACACACGCACTCACACTCACACACGCACTCTCACACTCACACACCTCACTCACACACACACACTCTCACACACACACTCTCACACGCACACGCACGCACACACACAGACACAGACACATACACAGACACACAGACTCTCACTCTCACTCACCCCCACACACACACTCACACTCCCACTCCACTCTCACTCTCCTCTCACTCGCACTCATTCACTCACTCACTCACTCACACAAACACTCACACACACAGACACACACACAACACACACACACACACACACACACTATACACATCAGACCACTCACACCACACACACACACTGTTATGTGAGATTTCCTGTTTTTATGTGCTGCTGTTCAATGTTTTAATAAAAACGCACAGCAAACTCGCTGTCAATACAGCGGTCACACTTCTGCTTCCTGGGTCACACCATATGTCAGATTTGATTTCTTCAGTAAAACACGGATGATTCCAAACCGCTTCTCAGTAACCAAACTATGATAATAACGAAGCAAACTCAGAAAACGACGGGCATCCTATTCGCAGTAAAGCCTTGTAAGCAGACAGCGTGGTTAGCTGGATCAAGTCAGTTCATCTGATGACAGAATGCCTCAGCTGCACTCGTTCAATCTTCGCTTCAGTTCAGTGCATTTTTGCCACAATCATTCATTATGAACAATTTGATTTGCTATAAAGCCTATGTACGAGATATGTCCATTATTCAATCAGATCAAGTTTTGTTCTCATCTGATAGAGTCAGTGCAGTCATATGGATTATATCACTGATTATTATTATGTCTGTGTGTTTTTTCTCTCCGTCAGTCATGTTGGTGTTACTCGCTGCCATCTTCCTCCTCCACATCGCCTGCATCTGTCTGCTGCTGGCCGCCACCATCCATAACGTGAGTGACACACATCACAGCCTGTGGGCGGGGCCGGGGGCGGGGCTTCACTCACCCGCTCATTAATTATTCATTAACTCCAAATCAAACAGTCTCTTACCTCAACTTCATCCTCTGTAAGACCAGGCAGGGATCCTCTCGCAAACACTTTATCGCAGCAGATTAGGAACATGCGTCCGTGGCAGGAATGGAGATCACGTCCACATTTAACGCAGGGTTTGGAAACTGTGAGAAAATTAAGCACAAAATCAAATCTTGAGCAAGTGTTACACAGCAGGACTAAATATTTATATGACTGACCTTCACACTAAAAGATATTCAAAGCTTCTGGAACTCATTGCTAAAATATTATGGTTTAATGTAGTAATATGTTACATTTATTATAGTTAATATACTATACTATAATAGTTATTAGTAATATGACAGAAAAGTTTGCTATGGAAGAATATGACACCAGAAGTTCATGTAGAGCTGAGACTTTAGCAGAACCGCTTAGACAGTCCAGTGGATGACGGCTGGTGAAGTGCATGTTTCTCATTCATGCTGACGTGTGTGTGTGTGTGTGTGTGTGTGTGTGTGTGTGCAGTCCTGGTGGATTACCGACTCCATATCCACTGATATTTGGGCTCGCTGGACTCTGACTGGAGGAAACTGGAACTACACTGAGATTCCTGCTCACTATCCTAAAGGTCTGAACACACATACAGTAATCAGTTCAGCGTTAATCTGTCACACAAACACATTGAGTGAGTTTTGTGAATCTCACATAAAGCATTTGGTAATAAGTACTATTTCTCAAATTTTGCATGAACAAGTTTTCTTTAATGCTTCTTTCACTCATATCATTTATTACTGTTAGCTTTTGTACCGTCACTTGTGTATTTGTATGCATTTATTTGCAATGTTTCTACAGCAGTTGAAGCATCAGACACTCACGTGTTGGTCTGTCATGTTGTGTTTCAGAGTATCTGCAGGCGGTCCAGGCCAGCTCTGTGCTCGCGTGCATCTTCTGCATCCTCGGCCTGTTCGTGTTCGTCGCTCAGCTCTACACACTACCTAAAGGAAAGCGCTTTCTGTTCACTGGAGCCTTCCAGCTGCTGGCCTGTACGAGTAACACACACTCTCACACACACACACACACACATCACACACACAACACACACACACACACACACAGGTTTGTTTTGGTGAAAAGTGGGGACTCTCCATAGGCGTAATGGTTTTTATACTGTACAGACCGTATATTCTATTGCCCTACACCAACCCTACCCCTAAACCTACCCCTCACAGGAGACTTTCTGCATTTTTTGATTTTCAAAAAAACTCATGAATTATTTATAAGCCTTTTGAGTTACGGGGACACTGAAAATGTCCTCATAAATCACCTTCTCGTTGTAATACCTGTCATACCCATGTTATTATACACATTTTCCTCATAAACCACATAACACACTCACACACACACACACACACACACACATGCAACGCAACCCCACTCACGCACTCACTACTCACAGCTCCCCCCACCGTTCGCTCGCACACACACACACACACACACACACACCACACACTCACTCACTCACACACACAAACAAACACACACACACACTCACTCACCACAGCACGCACCTCACGAGGTCGCACACACACACACACACACTGAAAGTCACTTTCACTCACACACACACACACTCACTCCTCACTCACTCACACACACACACTCATCACGCACGCACGCACGCTCACTCGCACACACTCAATCACACACACACCACCACACACACACACAAACAAACACACACACACTCACTCACACACACTCTCTCACCCACACACACTCACACACCCACACAACCCCCTCCTCACTCCACGCACGGCAACTCCTCACTCGCACACACTCATCACACACACCACACACACACACACACACTCACTCACTCACGCACGCTCACAATCGCACCTACACACACACACACACATCAATCACACACACCCTCACTACGTCACTCACGCACGCACGCTCACTTCGACATCACCGCACACTCCCATCACCACACTCGCACCACCGCCGCCCACGCTCACCACACACACCGCACACACACACACACACACACACACACCATCACACCCTCGTGAAGTGTGTGTTTGTGCGCCTCAGGGCTGTGCATAGGATCGCGGGCCTTCCATCTACACGACATCTTCCATAAGACAAGGAAAGGCTGGTACGAGGCTCCTTCATCCTGGCCTGGATCTCCTTCTGTCTCACCACACCTTCATCTCCTGCATCACCTACTTCATCCTGCGCAAGAAGATGGCGTGAAGAACACACACACACACACACACACACACACACACACACACACAAAGACACACACACACACATCTCGTCAGATGCTCCTCTGATCTCAGGACTGCTCAGGTCGGACTCAAATGTCTCAAAGCATCTGTAGATCACATATCTCATCCATTATATAGCTGAATGTGATCTTAATGTCTAAATCTGTCATTGTTGTGTTGTAAATGTAGTGTATTCACAATAGTTTAACTGTAGTTATGGGTGATTATTATTATTGGACTACCTGACTGTTTGTTTCTGTGTTCAATTGTTTATCATGTGTCCTGTACTAACCATCTGACCCACTCAAGGGGGGGTTTTGCCAATTTTAACCATTCAAATGTTGGTCACTGCAAAATATCACAACATGAAATAATTAGATTATTATGATGTTACTTTTTTTAATTAAATCACTTCTCAATACATAAGACCCAAAATTTAGAGACATTTTCACCAAAGATGTGCGCTGAGTTGGTAATGATCCTTTGTTTTAGTGTTCAAGTCTGTTCCTAATTTAAGAAATTTTGAAAGACAAAAGATTTTTAAAATAAAAAAATAAGACATATGTTGAACGTTTTGATTTAATTTGAAAGAAAGCAGATTAATGATAATCAATGCAATACTGTGTGTGATGTCTGACACATCTTCTTTGTCCTAGCGATTTTCCCGCTTGGGTGCAGGGTCTGCTGTTCTGGACGCCCGTCTCCATATGGCTCGGTCCAGAGCATCCTCCGGGGCGATGCTGGCGTGCTGCATATCGTCCTTCAAACGGCCGAGCCATCGCTTCTTGGGCCTTCCGCGTGGTCGCTTGCCGTGCGGGCTTAGTCGGAGTGCTGTTCTCGTCACCAATCCTTCGTCACTTCTTACGACGTGGCCATACTACCAGAGTCGTCCTTCTCGCATCTTCTCCACGATTGGGGCGATGCCCATCCGCTATCTGACGTCTTCGTTTGTCACGTGGTCCCATCGGGTCAGACCAAGACACCATCGCAGCATTCGCATTTCCATTGCGTGAAGGGCCTGCTCGTGCTTGGATGTTGCCGGCCAACACTCCGATCCATAGAGGGCTATGGGACGTACCACGGTCTTGTAAATCTTGGCTTTCATTCGAATGGGCATTCGTCGATCGCACAGGACGCCGGTGACTTGCCGCCATTTCATCCAGGTGGCATGGACTCTGGTTTGGGCATCCGGGCGTCCGGGCAGGTGTCGCCGTCGCTGCTGATGACAGATCCGAGATACTTGAAATTGGTCGTCTTCTTCAGATCTTTGCCGTCAATGCTGATGGCTCCGTTCGTCTGAGGCCCGCATTCCATATACTCGGTCTTCTTGAAGTTTAGCCGCATTCTGTACTTGTCCAGTCGGGTCTTCCGTTGCTGCGTTTGGTCTTGCAGCTGTTGACGGTCTTCGCTTGCTAAGAATACGTCGTCAGCGAAGAGGAGCGACCATGGGTGGGCGGTTTGGATGTCGGCCGTCACCGTGTCCATGCATAGGATGAATAGGAGCGGCGAGAGGGCTGATCCTTGATGGACACCGACGGTGATGGGGAAGGACGGTGATGTTCCGACTGGGGTTCGAACCAAGCTGGTGACGTTGTGGTAAAGCGCTTGGATCCACTGGACGTAGGCCTCGGGCTCGTTGTGGGACCGGAGGGCGTGCCAGATTAGGTCGTGCGGTGTGATGTCTGACACATCTCAGTATGAAACTGGTGTTTAAACAGCTTCCAGACAATAAAATGTGTTTCTGAAGTAAAAATCTATTTCAAAACTACAACATATGTATAAAAAAAGAAGAATCATGATGATTTTAGCATGTTTTATTAACTTTTACATTTTAAACTCAAGACTGAATAAGAATATTACAGTTAAGGTTTAAAGCTTAAATAAATCTAAAGCGATCATCATGTAGAGTCAGACAGTAATGTATTAATAATAATAATGAATAAAGAAAAATGTTTTAATGTTGATGTTTTATGACGAAAGCAACTAAAGAGTCTAGTAGTAATTAACATATTAACAGGAAAATAGCAATAAACCACACAGTTTACTGTTCTGGTACAAAATACACAAAATGAAGTGGAATTTCTTCCTTAACGACAGCATGAAGATTTCAAAGGGCATCACAAGAAAAAATACTGCAATACATTTATACTTTCATGAAGAGCTGGCGTTCAAATTCCAATACAAATGCTGAGTTTGGACATCTGAACTGAAACCATACGTGCTTTAATGCATAAAAACAAACATGGATCAGAGCGGGCTGAACTCCTCGTCTGAACACTGAGAGGCAAAGCTCAGCGGGGACAGAACCAGAGCGACGGGAGGAGACGAGGCCGGCTCGAGGAGAGAGAGCGAGGGCGAGAGAGGGGCGTGGCTGTGCGTGTGAGGGGCGGGGCATGGTGAGAGAGGGGCGTGACTGTACGTTGGAGGGGCTGGGCTTTGTTAGAGGTGGGCGGGGCATGGGGATATAGGGCGGGGCGAGTAGGAGAGAGGGCGGGAGCGCAGCAGGAAGTACGGAGACAGAGGCGAGAGTGTAGAGGCTGCGGAGGAAAGGTGAAGTTCCTGCAGGGGTAAAACACGCTCCTGTGCTTGGGTCCCACCATCAGAAACTTCTTGGTGTAGTTGTTGAGCGTGGACACACCAGACGACATGCAGCAGGTGAAGGCAACCCATGCCACGCTACAAACACCAGACACAACGTCAGCAACAGAGCACCAGATCTCGTGTGAAAACTTTCAGAGACTAAAGACTAAAGACTGGAAAAGGTAAAATCTGATCTGAAAACACTCAGCCAAACAAAACATCCCCCCCACCCCGTCCCACTGCTTAATCAAGGAAGTTTCTTGACCGGCTTGCTGGACCCAGCGTCACAATTTTTCAACAATAAATAATACAGTGTTTTAATGTTGTTTTAAACCCCTGTTATCTTGTATTTTAATAAATAAGCTTATATGACACCAACATTTCATATACCAATTAACTTTTTACAATTCTGGATTCCCACTTTGTTACTACATCAAAAAATACTACCCTAACTAATATAAAGTTCAAACATTATTAAAGGGAAGTTTGCTTAAGTCATAACTGACTGTGTTTTTGAGGATACTCGCAAAGATGGGTCATTTGGCATAATGTTGCATATATTTGTCCGGTCTTGTGCAAGAAGATGCAAAAGAGAACTCGATTCAGTATTAGCGAATACCAAATTGATTTCTTTTGCGTCTTCTAGCGCTTGAATGATTTAAATTGCTTGAATGTTTAAACTGACAAGGCTTAAACACGTGCAAACAATAAACATTCGCGACGATGTGGCACTGGCCCGAATCCGTCAAATATCCCGCCCCTGTGTCTATCACACACGTTATCCGATTTTCTTCTTTAAAATCTTACCACTCCACAATCTGCAGACTTTCAGCAACTACCTGACAAAAACACT
Organism: Sinocyclocheilus anophthalmus; assembly: GCA_018155175.1. Classification (NCBI taxonomy): domain Eukaryota; kingdom Metazoa; phylum Chordata; class Actinopteri; order Cypriniformes; family Cyprinidae; genus Sinocyclocheilus; species Sinocyclocheilus anophthalmus. The sequence continues at coordinate 151,746 of JADLZN010003820.1, forward strand.
CACACACACACACTCACACTCACACTCACACACACACACACACACACACGCACACCCACTCTCACACACACACACACACACACACACACACACACACACACACACACACACACTCACACTCAGACAGGTTTGTTTTTGTGAAAAGTGGGGACTCTCCATAGGCGTAATGGTTTTTATACTGTACAGACCGTATATTCTATTGCCCTACACCAACCCTACCCCTCACAGGAGACTTTGTGCTATTTCAGATTTTCAATACACTCCATTCTGTGTGATTTTTATCCGTTTTGAAATGTGGGGACATGGGTTAATGTCCTGAAAAGTCACCTTCTTCTTGTAATACCTGTCATACCTTTGTCCTTATACACATTTATGTCCTCATTTGTCACAAAAATGTGCACACACTCACACACACACACACACACACACACTCTCACTCTGATATGTGTTGTACTCACTAAAAGGCCCAGGAGTAGCCGTAACTGTGAGGCTTAAAGTCCTCAGGGCCGAGAGAGATCGTCACCTGGAAAACCTGCATATACATCATGTGAGCACCATCCCAACCAACCCTGAGAGAGAGAGAGAGAGAGAGAGAGAGAGAGAGAGAGAGAGAGAGAGACTGCAGCTGAGGATACACAGACAGGACAAAAGTTACGGTGTGTTTGCGTGTGTGTGTGTGTGTGTGTGTTATACCTCCCAGAACAGTGCAGACGGCGGCGAAGGCGTTGAGTAACTGACCCCAGCGCTGATGTAGAGGAAACCAGGACGACAGACACAGCTGCAGCAGCAAGAGCAGAGAACTGACACACAACAGAGCGATGTACAGCAGCTCCATCCCCACGTACAGCCACACGATCCCTGCACACACACACACACAGATTCACACACACAAGCACTTCAACAGAGATTCAGAGTCATTGCATTTCTGTGTGTGTGCCATTGCCTTTTTCTGATGCAGGCGTGAGAGCCATGAAACTGCAACACTTCTCCTCTGAAACAGACAGACAGAAATCAACACCATTCCACATTAAAACAGAAGTTCCACTGGAACAGAGAGGAGAAAAACACAAGAGGATTCCTTCAGAAAATAACCACAAACAAACACGAGCTGTGTTCATGAGATGATGCTTGCTGACCTCGTATCCTGATCAAACCCTTCACACGCGTCACACCATGCTTTATTTCCCCGACAAACAGCAGAAAACTACTTTGTGCGACAGGTGAAGCGACATGAACTAAACCTGATAAGCATGATCTCCAGCAGAATCTGAAAGAGCATCTTAAACTTCTGTAGAGTCACACGATCACTGACACTAATCTCATCTGATTAGTACCATAGAGCAAAATCATAAATCCTTCAAGTGTCATCAAGTTTCTGTGTTTTAAAGTTATTAAAGACCCAACACATCCTATAGATCACAGAATATTTCATACGCTCTCAGAATTCTCACTTGATTCATTTTTGTAATGTTTAATATGCATGTCGTGCAGCTTCATTCTTGATCTGAATGAAAACCAGTACAGCTGAAATAATCCTCTTTAGAGAATCTCTCTCAATCTCTCACACAAACACATACGGAGCAGATCTAACACATAAACCTCTCCGTCACGTAATTAATCTCATCTCAAGAGAAGCTAGGAATCGATGTGCCTCTGCGAGACGTCGGCGGGAGGAGCGTCAAACATGCTCTGGTACTGGCTGATGGCATGTTTAGCCACAGCGTAAACCAAGGGGACCCCCAAACCCTAAACACACCCCTGGATGTACAATAAACCTTTCCATCTTCTTCTGAAGACCACGTGAAACCCCTAATACCTGCCTGGCTTTAAGAAGAACCTTAACAGTATCACAAAATGTTCTTGGTGCTACTGTAAATGAATCATTAAGGTCACAACACCTTCAAGATGAAGACATGAGAATGATTGAGTGAGTTCTCACCCGAGGCGTCAGTGAAGATGTTCTCCTCACAGGTGGTCCAGAGCCCCGCGTGGAAGGAGGGGAAGATGAAGCGATCGTCGCCGGTCTCCCAGGAGAAGGAGCCGTCGGAGACGCCGTGCACCGGAGTGCACCTGAGCCGGCGAGACGGGGAGCACAGCGGCTTGGGGACCTTCTGCTGGCCCACGCACCAGTGAGAGGACGAGAGAGAGACCAGAGACAGCAGCAGAGACAGCAGCGTCTGCAGGAAGGACAAGCGTGGAGACCGCAGGACCGACAGAAGAGACATGCTGCCGAGGAAGAACCAAAGTCAACCAAAGAGGGACGTTTTTATCATCTCTACCTCATAAATCACCTGAATCAGACTCACCTTACTAAAGCAAACGCTGGATTTCTTTCCCTTGATAGTTTAGGTGTCTCACACACGTATTTTCAGAAACATGAAGTGACATCCAGCAGCATGTCCGAGTCTCATTGTGTTTGTGACTGACACACACACACACACACTCACACACACACACACAGGATTAACCTGCGCTCTAATCTGTCAATCTGTTCCAGCTCAGTGACATGAACTCCCACTGACACAATGATCTTGACTCACTTCTAACACACACACACACACACCGCAGCTGGATGTTAATGTATTTAAAGCAGAGTGTGCTGTTCACCAGAGAAGCGCAGACTTACCCATGATACGCATCTACACTCACCCTTACATACAGGATCAGGTCACCCAAAAGTCATTGTGTCATCATTTTCTCATCCTCAAGTCACTCAAACCCTTTCTTTCTTCTGTGGAGACAACGTTTTCATACAGTGCTGTCAAACACAGACAAGCTAGAGACGAGGAGTGACGCAGAGGAGATTTTTGAGGGTGAGTGTGTGTAAGTGGATTGGTTAAGAGTGTGGGGTGTTTGCAGAAAAGGTGTGTCTTTATCTGCTTCTTGAAAGATATGATGGTCTCAGCAGCTCATTCCACCGGAGAGGAACAGAGAGGGTGAAGGGTCTGGAAACAGACCTTGTGCCTCATTGTAAGGGAACAAGAAGGTGTCGCTCATTCACAAATCTGAGCCGATGTGAGGAAGCATTCATTGGCAGTAGTGAACTGAGGTAGAGAGGTGCTGTTACAGCGGTAGTCCAGTGCTCAAAGCTGGGAGTGAATGTAGTGCAATCAGGAGGGTGATTACATTTACATTTACATTTAGTCATTTAGCAGACGCTTTTATCCAAAGCGACTTACAATTGGGGGATCTAAAGCGATTCTTCTTAAGAGGGCAAAAACAGACACAAGAAAGGGGTTGTAATACCAGTTCTTAGACATTGTTCAAATAAGTACAAGCTAGAAAGAGAAGGAATAAATAAAGAGAGATTTTTTTTTTATTTTTTTTTTTTTTATGATGAAGTCAAGTAGCTTCGAAAGAGATGAGTTTTCAGCTGTCGCTTGAAAATTGTCAGGGATTCAGCATTCCGGATAGGGGTGGGAAGATCGTTCCACCAGCCAGGAGTGGTGAACGAGAATGTTCTGGAAAGTGATTTTGAGCCTCTCTGTGATGGTACCACGAGGCGTCGCTCACTAGCGGATCTCAGACTTCTGAAGGGGATGTAAATTCGTAGTAGTGAGTGGAAGTAGGCGGGTGCTGAGCCTGTTCTATATGCAAGCATCAATGTCTTGAACTTGATTCGGGCCGCAACCGGTAGCCAGTGCAAGGAGATAAAGAGAGGTGTAACATGGGCTCTTTTGGGCTCGTTGAAGACCAGTCGTGCCGCTGCATTCTGGATCATTTGTAGAGGTTTGATTGTGCTTGATGGGAGTCCAGCCAGAAGAGCATTGCAGTAGTCCAGCCTAGAGATGACAAGGGCCTGGACAAGAAGTTGTGCAGCATGCTCCGTTAGAAAGGGCCTGATCTTTCTGATGTTGTGCAATGCAAACCTGCAAGATCGATCGGTCTTTGCAATGTGGTCTTTGAAGGTCAACTGGTCATCAAAGATTACACCAAGATATCTGACCAAAGTTGATGGGGTAATTGTAGAAAAACCTAGCTGGATGGAAAAATCATACTGTAGAGTTGGAGTGGCAGGGAAGACAAGAAGCTCAATCTTTGCCAGGTTGAGCTGTAGGTGATATTCTTTCATCCATGCCGAGATGTCTGCCAGGCAGCCTGAGATCCGTGCAGCTACCGTTGGATCATCTGGTTGAAATGAAAGATAGAGCTGTGTCATCAGCATAGCAATGGTAGGAGAAGCCATGTGCCTGTATGATGGGACCCAGTGATGTTGTGTATATGGAGAAGAGGAACGGTCCAAGAACTGATCCCTGAGGAACACCAGTGACAAGTTGATGTGCTTTGGACACCTCCCCTCCCCAAGACACCCTGAAAAACCAGGGTGATAGGATTCAAACCAGCAAAGTGGAACCCCTGTGATGCCCAGTGATGAGAGGGCAGACAGAAGGATCTGATGATTGACAGTGTCAAAAGCAGCAGAACGATCCAGCAGAATAAGGACTGATGATTTGGAATCAGCTTTTGCAATCCGCAAGGCTTCTGTGACTGACAGTAGCGCAGTCTCAGTTGAATGGCCACTCCTGAAACCTGACTGGTTAGGATCCAGTTTGTTGTTCTGTGAAAGAAACAATGATATCTGGTTGAAAACAACTCTTTCGAGGTTTTTCGCTATGAATGGAAGGAGAGAGACAAGTCTGTAGCTATCTGTAAGTGAAGTGCTTAATGTAGGTTTTTTGAGCAGTGGGGTTATCCGAGCCTGCTTGAATGCAGTGGGGAAGGTGCCTGTGAGGAGAGATGTATTGATGATGTGTGTGAGTGTTGGTAAAAGTGTAGGAGAGATTGCTTGGAGGAGGTGTGAGGTGATTGGGTCTAGAGGGCATGTTGTAGGATGGCTGGAGAGGAGAAGTTTTGATACTTCTGCCTCAGTGAGGGGACAGAAGGAGAAGACGGGAGTTTTAGCAGTGGGTGTGGTTGATTTGAAGTCCTGTGTGTGTGAGGCTGAGAATTGACTACTGATTGTTCTGGTTTTGTCTGTGAAGAATGTGGCAAAAACATCAGCTGTTATAGAAGTGGTAGGATGTGGTGGAGGGGGACAGAGGAGAGAACTGAATGTCTTGAAGAGATTACGTGTGTCTGTAGTGCTGTTGATCTTATTGTGGAAGTAGGAATATTTGGCATTATGGACTTCAGCAGAGAAAGATGAAAGAAAAGACTGATACATACTTAGGTCTGACGGATCTTTTGATTTGCACCATTTTCTCTCTGCTGCCCTGAGTTTGGTCCGATGCTCACGGAGAACATCGGATAACAAGGGGTTAGAAGGGGCAGCCCGTGCTGGTCTGGAGGAGAGAGGACAAATATCGTCTAGACAAGAGGTTAAAATAGAGCATAGTGTCAGTTGCTGAATTCACATCCAGAGATGAGAAATGGGAAGGTGAGGGAAGAGAGGAGGATACAAAGGAGGAAAGATGGGAGGGGGAAAGGGAACAGAAGGTTTCGTCTAAAAGTAACCGGTATATGGGTTGGTGGCACACAGGTAGCAAAATGTAGTTGAAATATAATGAAGAAATGATCAGAGATATGTAGGGGTTTGACCAGAATGTTGTCTGCAATACAATTGCGTGTGTAAATTAAGTCAAGTTGGTTGCCTGATTTGTGCGTGCTTGTGGTGGTAAGTCGTTTGAGATCAAATGAAACAAGGAGTGAATGGAAGTCTGCAGCACAAGGCTTATCCAGATGAATGTTGAAGTCACCAAAAACTAAAAGTGGACTGCCATCCTCCGGAATGAGGACAGCAGCCCATCCAGCTCTTCTAGGAAGGCGGATAGAATTTGCCCAGGAGGGCGGTAAATTACCACAACTTGGAGTTTTATAGGAGCTGTTACAGTAATCAAATGAGATTCAAATGAGTTGTAATTGCATAGAGGAGAGTGGGTTGAGTATTTCCAATTAAAAGGAGCAGAAACAGGCCCCACCCCAGGCCCACTGACGGGGGGTATGAGAGAACGAGAAATTGTTCGAAAGAGCAGCTGGTTGCTGATCTTCTGGACGAATCCAAGTCTCAGTCAAGCCCAAGATGCTAAGTGTGGAGTTTAAGGAAAAAGAAGAAATGAAGTCTGCTTTGTTGACAGCTGCCTGACAATTCCAGAGACCCACAGAAAAAGAAAGAGGTGCAGTATAAGATGTAGAGATAGGATTCAGGTTAGCAAGATTGCGTTGCCGTCCGCGTGTGACTGTAGAGCGTCGTCGAGAGACAACCGGAATGTGTTGGAAACACATGATAGAGGTGGAAAAGAGAGGACAGAAAAGGAGAGTGTGTACAGGGAAGAGCAAAAATATACTTAAGTGCCTGGGCGATTTCGTTGCTCGGGGAAGTCGCGCAGGTAAAGTCGCAGGTCTTTACCCTCATTGGTCTTTACACGAGAAGGGCTGAACGCTTCCGCTGATGCTTCCGCGTCAGAGCACAGACATCAGATAAATACACAGTCTAAGACACTAAAGTGAAAACAGCTGTGGCCGCCTTCTAATTAGCACAGCCAATAGTCTATAGCAGGGCAATTCCTCCAATCGAAACTACAGTTCACACTTAAACGCAGGAAGGGAGCAATTAAATTACACACACTCCTTCTTAGCCGAGGGCAATTATTATAATTACAAGAAAGTGCAATCAAAAATACAAACGCAAACAAAAATATAACGTAGAAATAGGCAGAAAACGAAATATTCCTTCTTAGCAGCAAGTAATAAATCCAACAGCAGATCTATAACCAAGTATTACGCAGGACACTCACGTGCAGCCGTCTGTCTCTTCTGTTGACTAATCGCTTGACCCAGTCAGATTAGGCTTCACTGACATTGAGAGAAGGGGGTTCAGTGGGGGGAGGGATGTAGAGACCACACAGGAGAAGTGTGTAGGAGAGAGACAGAGAGAGAGAGACAGAGGAGAGACAAGAGAGAGAGAGAAACTCTCAAAGCCAAAACTGAAATACTGTTACTCATGTACATGTTCAGATGTTAAACCATTCTCTTTGTTGTCTTAATGCTTTGGCAATACAAAATGTATTTTTGTTATGCCAATAAAGCTATTTGAATTGAATTGAATTGAGAGAGAGAGTAGTGTTACTAACGGGAAGGAAGACGAGGACCAGTCAGTGGTGAGATGAAGGCAGAGCTACAGACAACTCTACGGCTGTGCGATTAAACGATATCATATCGAGATAGCAATAACATATCGATGACGATGATAAGCTCTGGACATTTTTAGGAAGATTATGACGTCTTATCATCACACGCAGAAATAAAGGGCTGCCAGTCAGCGCATGCGGCAATAATCTGCATGGTTTGAGTGAACTAATGGAGCGGGTTCGTCTGATACCCAAATCAAACACTGATGCTCGTCTCAATACATGAGGACATGACCTTCATCTCCCGAGGGCTCTGAGAGTCACTGCAGCAGATTTACACCACTTACTTGGAAATAAAAAAACACCCTCAAATACACACTGAAACGGAAAGACCTTCACCACAACCCATCAAAATAAAAGTCCGGTTTAACTTGAAGAAATTCTGCAGAAAAAAAACAATTTAATACATCAAAGTATTATTATTATTGATTAATTTAATTTTTTAAAGGAATATCATACAACCAAGGTATTTTTTTTAATTAATTTATACAGTTCTGTTGTACAGCATCTTGCTTGACAATAAAAATACGTTCTGTTGTAAATTCATTTAATTTGATTACATTATAAAAGAATGGTCAAAGTGTTCAAGTTTTATTAACTAATTTCATTAGACAACACTTTTTATGATAAATGTGTATTGAATCATAAAAAAAACTGAATCCAGGAAAAATAAAATGGAAAAAAGCATTTAAGGAAAAGTAAAATGGATTTCATGAGTGCCTAAATTAAGTTATCTTACTCTGTGGAGCTTAATTGTGAACAAAGTTATGTTTACATTCATTATCAAGATCTAACAAACATGTGGAAAGCATTTCCTTCCCCATTAATGGTAAATGCATATTGTGATAAATTGAATCGATATCGCATGATATGGAATATTGTGATATTTTTGTCCTGATGGGACGCTACAAGTCAACAGATTTAGCCTAAATCACGTCAATGCAAAAGAAACACATCAAAGTTTAATAAGTTTTAAAATTTTTTTATAAAAGGCACATATATAGTGCGAAGTGCACAAGCCCAGAAAGATCATCCAGCTTTTATGTTATCCATAGTTATGAATGCTTAAGCACACACTTTTGGTTAACATTCACATTTTCAACTGCTGTCAGCTGAAGTGTGTGTGTGTGTGTGTGTGGGTGTTGTGTGTGTGTGTGTGTGTGTCTGTGGTCACAGCCTTACCTGAAGGAA
>JADLZN010003820.1:162563-180063 GCA_018155175.1 Sinocyclocheilus anophthalmus
AGTGAACACTACTCTACATCAGGGCCAGGGGTCTCCAGACTGGGTCCTGGAGCTCCAGCGTGCCTCAACACACCTGCCGGGACAGTTCTAGTGTGCCTCCTAAGAGCTTAATTAGCTGGTCCAGGTGTGTTTGATTAGGGTTGGCGGGACAGGACTAAACTGCAGGACAGGGCCTTCCAGGACCCAGTTTGGAGACCCCTGCACTACACTATAGTAGTGTGTAGTATGTAATTCTGAGCACAGCCTATGTAACATGCAGTCATGAGCCCTTAGTTCTATTTCCGGGCTGTTTTGAACCAATCATTTGAACCTAAATGATCATGTGACTAACGACTTCAGAGCTGCAGGTAGATGACATCCTGGTGACCAATTACCCAATGACACAAAACACACACAGGCAGAATTCAGAATAACCGACACGAAGACACAGCAGCAGTTTGGCAGTGTAGCTCTTCCAAATTCATCCAGTCTCAAACCTTCACTAGTGATGCCAAAGAAAAATAGACAACCATTTGATGTTTAAAAACCTCCGAAGCAGAATCACTGATAAAACATCTAAGATATGTTTAAACGTTGCTTGATAAAAACAGTGAAATGCTGTATATTCTCACTATTTTAATGACAACACACGGCTACTTCTGAATGGCTGCCAGTGGAGAAAGATCAGCCAGATGATGTGGCAGTGATCAACCAAACCCCGGTTTCTCCTTTAGTTCTTATACAAAAAACGCATTGTAATCAGTAGTTATTCAATTCTGATGTTATTTTGAAGCAGCTCCAATGTGTATAGCATCCCCAACTGTAAAATGAGCATTTTTATCTAAAGATAAATCCCATATTTCGGCTTTTAAAATATTTGCAGCCAAGTTTTTTTGAATAATTTTTTAGTTTGCAGGTTATCCAGGTATTCTGTGTACACAGAACAGCATGTGTGCTATATACTGCAAAAACAGTAAGAGTAGCCAGAGAGAGACAGCAATGACAACGACCAGAGAGTCTCCATTGTATAACTGTATTCATGAGTCAGAAGCATATTGACAGTTTTCTAGTACATGTTTTCATATGCCGATTCTTTTCTGCGCATTTTTATTTTTTAAAGACTTTTTTTTAAAAATGACAGCGATTGTTCTGTTGATGGAGTTTTGCACTCATGCCTGCGTTTCCTTGAACCGGTGCCGGAATGTTTGTCTCTGTCAGCCGTCAAAAGCAGGACAGATCCACCCCTTCACAAGCGTCACGAGTTTCACCACGTCACGTACGGTAAATCCCACAAGAACCAGGAGTCCAGTTCAGACCGAGCGCAGCTCCTATAATGCAGTCCATCGGTACGCTTTTATCCTGTGAAAAATAATGCGTGTGCACTTGCTTGTCCTTTCCCTCATCTATAGCACAAAACCCTTGGAGGTGGAAAATAAGAACACTTATCAAAGGATCAAAAACACACACAAACAAGCAAACGCACAGCAAAACTTCATTCACACACACACACACACACACACACAGGCACAGGCACACCTTCGAAGGCAAGATATGTGCATCTCCATGACAACAACGTCTCTGTGGCAACTGGACTTCCACGTGACGATGATGATGATGATGATGATGTCATTGAGTGTGGTCAGTGATGTCATAACGGCTGGTCCTCCTCCGTCAGATTAGTGATACGGACAATGCATCAAACGCTCAGAATTCTGTCTCACTCTAAGGGTAAAATACTGATTAAAGCAATAGTGATGTTTAAAATAATGATAATATGAGTTATGATAAAATACTACATATAACTGGTGTAAATACACTGCCTCGCACTATTTTTCTTTCCACATGGTCCCCTTCTCTCATTCAGTTCTCTTGTTCCCAATGCGGACTCCACGACACAGTTCGTACTAGAATGAATTAACAAAGATAACAGATGACAACAGCGGACTCAAAAGTCAAACACTGCAAAACCTCTGTGTACTGAATCCATGTTTCGAAAGGCAGTTAGCGTTTCTTCATCTTCGAGGAAGGTCTTCCGCTCCGATCCTTTCCTCCTTTTGTGGCGATGACGCATTTTCCCCGCAGAACGGGTGATAAACGGAAAACCTCTTTCATAGCAGTTTTCTGAGTCATTAGTGTTCTTTAGAGAAAGTCTTTGAGCTTTACATTCCATAATGCATCCACGGGTAACCATGGAAACCCCATCTGGAACCTCACAGTCAGGCGCGATCTCTCTGCTGGAGCGAAGCACAGCACAGGCTTTTCATTACAGAACTCAAACAGCAGCATCAGACTCTGCAGAAAGAGCGCACTCACGTCTGATCTGTGCGGGATTAGTCGAGTGTATGTTCATCCTCTCTCTGACTGCTCCAGATACGCCGCTCCAGGCTTGGCAATTCTGTTGCTCTGTTGAAACAGAACGCATATGAACACGACCGCACACGAGAACTAGCAGAAAACATCGACGCTCCCACTCATGCCTTTGGAAGAGGCAATAATAACAGAACCTGACCTGTCAAACACTGTAGAACTTTAAAGAGTTTAAACTATAAAGCTTTAGAAAACTATAGAAGACACACTTTCATGCAAATCTGGCTCTGTCTGTAAGCAAACCCTGCTGCGCCCACAGCCCGTCAGAACTTAGCATTTAACTAAAAATCTGATCAATATAAAAGAATTTAAAAATATTTACTTACGAATATTTGAACACTGGAACGTGAGAGATTTTACTCTAGTAAATACGTTTTTTGAATAAAAAGAAAAAATGAAAACCATTACATCTTACAGCAGCATTGTGACTGCATCACGCTTGATGACAAGCTGAACGTGTCGCCATGGGAATACGAATGTGCTGCTATCTTAAAAAAAAAACAACAACGTTCAAATACATTTTTTAAAAAGTCACACCGAGGCCTCTAATTATTTTAAACTCAAGTGGGAAGGGGTTCGTTTAATGTGTTCCCTTCCTTAGCATCAGCGAATGTTTGCTCCTTTTGTAATAGTTGTGTTTGAGTCCCTCAGTGTGAACAGATGAAGCTCAAAATCATAGTCACTGGTGGGAAGATTTCAAATGTGGAAAACCAAAGAATGTGCAGGGTTTTTCTGAAGAACAGTGTGCAGGCAAACTGCTGAGGACAAACAGGGACTCATTAAGAACTATCACAAAACACACAAACAAGAAGATACACACCAGCAGAAGAACCAAGAGGATGGACACTTCTCATCAGGATCGTGTGTGTCAGTACCTGGACTAGTTTTTCTAGTGCTACTGTCTCATAGCAACTATGATATACCTTTAGGCTCTGTGAAAAATAAAACTGTCTTCCAAATATCCATCTTGGTGCTTCTTAACATTTCCATATTAGATGTGAAGTCTTGTTCTCTTACCTTGTGCTTTGGACACCTCAGAGAAAAGTTGTCTTCATTTAGAGAGCAATCTAGATTGAGGTTAAAAACCGAAAGATTTAGCACTGAACGTCAGCCACTCATTTGATCACAAAGACTCATGTGGATTTTGCTTTAATAAAACAAGTGCAGGCCAAGGTGATGCCACATCTCACCTGCTTCTATGGCACAAAGGTAGTGGAACCTTAGTGTGCAGCCTTTACTGTAGCAGCCAAGTGTGGAGCCTACCATCTCACAATGAGAGCAGCTCTGAGGAGTGGAAATGTCAGAAATATTACAAATAAAATAAACAACAATTTCTGTATACTTGACACAAGTCACATATTTTCACACAATACGGCAAGCCAACAAACTGCAGCGCTTTCCACTTACTGTATCTCTAGCACCATCTAGTGCCTCCTGAAGGCCATACAGTCTCCCATTGACCAGGTATACGCCACTGGTCCAAACGATGCAGCCCTCGTGCACCCATAGCTCCTCGGGGTCCAGAGGCACGAGTGGGAGCTGGGCCAGTTGGGACATGGTGCCCAGAGAGTCCAGGCTGGGTGGCGGGGGCTGGAAGGGCAGGGAGGCTTTGCTGTTGATAGGGACCGTTCGAGGTAAATCCTCACTGGACTTATGTCTTCTTTTGAAGCGTGGATGGGATGTCAGTTTTCTGTGCTGGGGCCTTTGCTGTGTATTTTCGACCTGCAACTGCTTTAGTACAAGTTCACCATCCAGTTCTTGAGATTTTGATGTGCCCAGCCCGCTTGTCAGTTCTGCAGTCGAATCCCAGGTGTGAGCCGTTACCTTTGAGGTGGAGCTGCTCGTCTTAGCATTCTGGAAAAGCATTTCTTCACCCATGCTGGGAGAGACAGTGCCAATGGTGGTGGCTGGGGACGTTGGGTTTGTTGCCTGACTTACTGTGCAATCGCTATCTGTAGATGACTTGACATTCTGAGGGTCCTGTAATCTCGTATCCTGGGGAGTCGTTTCTATTGGAATGGATGTCATACTGAAACCTGTTGTAGCTGCCCCATGGTAAGACAAGGTTTGTCGCACTTGAGGTTGATTCTTAGGGAGCTTGGCTGCATACTCAGCTGGGTAAAAAGGACCATAGAGATCCCCGAGATGTTTGTAGTTGGCCCATTTCTGGCAAAGGCAGCATAGGAGGCGACCAGTGTGTCCAGTCTCTGATATCACAGGCCCACTAAGGACATATCCAGACGTAGGAAGTGTCTTCCCTGACTGCAAGGCAGAATCAACAGGCTCTGAAACCCAGTTTTCTTTTGTTCTTTCATTTTCATTTTCTTTTCCCAAAAGTTGAGATGACACAGGGGTATTTAACGGGCCATCAACCCCTAAGTGACCAGTTTTGCCTCCACCTTTTGATTTTTCATCCTCTGCATTAATTATTGTACAGACAGCCCCAATCTCTGTTATATTTTTCTCCACATGTATGTAAGGAGCAAAAACATTATTCCTGGCTTCTGAGAATATTCCACATGGGCTGATATTTCCCCTACTGCTCGCCTGAGTGTCCAGCTTCTTATTGGAAGCCATCCCTCTTCTTCTCCTTCTCTGATTGCCAGGAGTCTCATTGCCCTCTTTCCCCTTTTTCTGTCTATGTCTAGCAGGCTTCACATCTGACTCCGGCTGGGTCTCCTCGCTCTCTACATCCACTTTCACCACCTGGATTTGAGCAGGAGGTGTCAAAGATGGACAAGGTTTCTGGTCAGGTGGTGTTGATACTTGGGGCACTTCACTTGCAGTGTCTGGGATTGGGACAGACTGAGCTTCAGCTGTGGGTGAGGGAAGAGAATCCGCAGGTATGCTTGTTGCTGCATTCTGAATTTGTGCTTGGGCACGTTTTTGCTTATTCACACTGCCTACTGGGCGACCTTTTTTCTTACCTGATGGAAAATAACCTTTGGGGACACTGTTTTCTGATGTTTTAGGCTCTGAACTGGTCAACCTGAGAGAAGTCATCTGGTGCTGAGCAGCTCTGGACAGAAGGTGGTGCCCAGAGCTCTGACTATGGCCAGTGGTTGTCCCATAGTAATCCCCACCTGGGTAATCATCAAAGCCCATGCCAGTCTCTTGAAGTTTCTGCCTCAGCAGGTTAGCAGCCGACTGCTCACCTCGTCGTGTTTCCAACTGTTGATAAGTGTTTGTGAACTGCTGTATGTCAGACAATGCAGAAGAAGATGGAGGGGATCCCTGTACAGGACAAGGTAATGGAGGAGCTGGTGGAAGGGGTCCTAACAAAGTAAAATCATCCTTAACATTTTCACCCAATGATCCTGAAGATCCAGCAGCACCTAATCCAAAGTCAAAATCTTTTGGCAAACTCCTGAGGGCACTAGTGCTAGAAGCTGTTGTACCTGGTTTGAGAGTCTGAGAATCACACGAGAATGCATCTTCAACTGCTCTGTATGGCATAAGATCATCTAAAGTATGAGAGTCATCAAGGTAAGATAAACATGCCTCCTCTCCTTGAGGAACACCAGAAAATGATGTACCACCCTCAGGGTCTGGTATGTCAGAAGTGTAATGAGATACTTCTGAGAAGTCAGATCCCACTCGACTATTGTTTAAGTCATTTTTTTTCACACCGGGAGTAATTTTTCGCACAATCGCCTCAAGTTTTAGACCATGACCCTTTCTTGGGGGAATAAACTTTGCTTTGGACTGAGAAGGTGAATTAGCGTTGGGTATAGTATGCTGTGTTTTAGGAGATGGCAATTTTGACTGAGCATCAGTACTGCCAGAGCAATTGTTGGTTCCAAGTCTCGAATCAGAGTGGGACTGAGATAGTGGGGAGTGATACGCTGATCCTGGTCGCTGACCTGGAACATCCTGATGCTGCCTCTTAGCTGGAATAGGAGAAATAAAAGATCTAACTCTCCTTCTCATGATTAAAGGGTTGGTTTCAACCGATGCTCCAGTTTTGGTTGCTCTCTGCCCCTGCTGAATCCCTTGGGCAGTCTTGCCAGTGTGCCCAGCAGGGCTAACAGCAGCAACTGGAGCCAATGAGTGGAAGGATTTGGACGTGTTTTCCGCACTCTTATCTGAAATGTCCTCTTCTTCAAGTTTGGGGCCAGCATTAGTGACTGGCTGAGAACCTACATGCTCATGAGGGACTGTAGTGGGTTGTCCAGCTCCCTCTCTTTCAGGATAAATGTCCCACATTTTCATGTCAAAGTGTGAACCGGGATAAGAGTGCTGTCGGGATAGGTGATGCTGACTAGGTAAAATATCACTTGAAGGTTCGGATTTACACTTCTGTTCAGAAAGTCTCTGAGGAACGTGCCTGTCCATACCTCTTAGCCTTTGTCTGTCAGGAGTCCAGTCGGGTCTCACGTGAGGAGGTAAACTCTGTGGAAACATTTGTAACTTGTTAGTAGAAGGTGCAGTTTTAGAATATGCTGATACTGTGTGGAATGGTTTATGAGGTGTAGGATGGGAGATCATTTTTGGTCCATCCATGGTGTCACTGAAACCATATACTCTGAAACCGTCAACAGCCTGCGAGAAAGACTGGTGCCTTGGTGGCGAGGACAAGGGATTTGAGGACATTTGCAAAAGATATGGCAGGTTACTAGTGGCTTCTCTGTTGCCTTTGGCACTGCTGGTCTTTTCTATATCGGAATCAACATCTACAGGGGGATGAAGAGGCTTATTAGATTCCTTACTCGGTGGGGTGCTGCAGTAACCATCTGTTTTCTGACCTGCAGTTTCTGTCTTTGATGAGTCCTCCTTGTCTTGTGCTTTCTTTGCTTTTGATTCTTCCTTGCAACATTCTTGTTCATTTGATCCAGATGAAGAAAATGGCTGCTGAATGACAGAGGGTCCAGAGGTACCAGAATGTCCTCTCTCTCTTTCTGGTGTTGTTCGTCGAGAAGGGGACACATCACAGATTACTGAGCGGCGTCCTGTGGATGAGGATGTCTGAGATTGAGTGCGACTGATAGGACCTACACCACATGCCAATGGCTCAGCTTCCTGTAAAAGCAATTGTTCCACAGCAGAAGGAGAGGTACCATATCTGGATAGTTTTCTGTGCTGCAAAGAATAGTCAGCCAAGTTAATGTGCTTTGAGGGGGCTCCTGTTGTGAGATCTAATGATTGCTGCATGTGGGAGGACTGGCTGGGAGACAGACTGGTTTTGCCTTTTTCTAAAGTGATCCCATGAGTCACATTGGGCTTATGTGCCTCAGAATCCCAAGAGGGATGAGGAGGGCCTAAAACAATATCATTATCTGATCCCTGATTTTGACTTGAATTTGGTGGTTTCCCAGAGGCCATCTGATTGAACTTGACATTAAGTCCACTCATAAGTGTTTGAGAGCCCATTGCATGTGGACTCAAATTTTCAATCATACTGTAAGGTAGTCTAGTTTGATAACGGTGCTGGTACGTATCTTGAGGTTGTTGGTGAACACTAGATGTCTGGTCAGGATGCCCATAGCGTCTATCTAAGTGATGACCCTGGAGGACTTCTTGCAAAAGACTTGGAAACGATTGCTGAAACTGAGAACTGCTTTCTTGACTTCTTGAGACGATAGCCCTCCCCCCTTCCATAGCAAAAACCCCAATCTCCTTCCTGCCAATAGACCCATAGTTGGCTTGCAGTTGATGATAATTCTGACATCTATTTGTGCCCATACCACTCCCTAGTCCTAACTTTCCTTTGCTCTTTGCAGCATTATAATGTCCCTCAGGATTACTGTATTTAAATGACACTGGGTGAGACTGAATTGAGGGTTGAGAGCTTTGGCCAAATTCTTGTTTAGGGGAAATATATTGTGACACGTATGTTTCCATGCACATCTCCCCTTCTCCATTGTGATTTCTAGTCTCTCTTAAGACATTCACATCACGTTGGTCCTCGGGATTGCTATGTTTATTTGAGTAATGAGAAACACCATAATGTGGAGATCTGGCTCCTGTGTGCTTGCTTGATTCAGTATTCACTTCAGATCGAGCAGAGACAATAACCCCAACACCCCCAACATTATGTTTCTCTGATACATTCACATTTTTACTCAGATTTTCAAATTGCTGTGCATCTGTCTCTATTTCATCCTTTGTGGGAGGGACTGACCGCCTGTTCTCTGAATTTTCCCTATAACAGGAAGCACCTGCATTTTCAACTTCACATTCTTCATCTTTTATCATTTTGATCTGTCGTCCCTTCATTCCACTATCATCATCATTACAAAGGTCTTTTTCTGCCACACAGTTTGGATGTGCTGAGTGAATAGGAGATGGTGGAGCAGGGGGATATACTGGTTGTTTTGGGCTGGGTTCTGCAGAAGGATGAACTGATGGTGGTGAAGAGGAGGAGGGAGTCAGGGTTTCTGGCGTCTTTGATTGAGACTCTCTAGTGAATGGTTGTTTTGAAGCTGTTGAAATGACTCCAGTGTTGACCTGGAGATCCAATACTTGTTGACTCGCTTCCGACGGCATCTGGCTCTGTGATGATGGGTAGCTTTGTGGCTCAGATTCGTTGCTTGTTCCACTTGCCTGCCTAATTTTCTTATGTTCTACTTGTTGATGCCCTTTTGTTTCCAGCATCTCGGAACTCTCTTCATTCACTGAGGTCTGACCACTGGTGCTGGAATTTCCAGATTTGTTCTGGTTGCCTGATAAAGACTGAGATCCTTGCTGCATCTGAAGATGATGTGCACTGTCTCTGCTTTTCTTCAGGGGCAGCACAGTGTCTGTTAGAAGCATGTGCTGCACTGTATTAGGTAGATTCTCCACTTGAGAGGTCAGAGCATTGAGACTATTTAGACCAGGATCCTGCAAGAGTTTGTCATGAGGGTACAGGGAGACATCTTCCCCTGGACCACCCTGAAGACTTAGTCCCATTCGGTTCTGACTCACGGCAGCATGACCGATCCCTGCACTATGGTTCAAAACAGCCGATTTAGTTCCTACACCGCTACCACAACTACTGATGCTGCTATTTGAATTGGGAGTCGGGCTCAGCTGAGGTACGGCCTGCAGTAGACGTCCATGGCTTTGGCTGCTGCGAGCATTTGAAACAGAGGGGTGTGATGATGGCTGCAGATAAGTAGTGGCATTGTTTCCTTCAAAACTCCCCATTAGTGGAGACGAAGAAGAGCTGCAGCTCGGAGACTGTACGGCAGATGGAGCAGGAGAGGGATTAGATATGGGACTGAAGTTCTGATGAATGTGAGCCTGTTGACTTTGGGAGTGCATAGGAGATTTGGCAAGGTCTTGAGAGGGGTGTGAAGGCAGAGCAGGGCTGGAGGACACAGAGGAATGGGGCAGTTTGGTGTGCAAGTGTCCTTGGTGCTGCATTTTGAGGGAGGGTTCATAACCTGCTCCAGTGCTGTGCTGAGAGGTACACTGGGAATGGGGGGCATGCTTGTTAAGGGACTGAGATTGTGGCGAATATGGTGGATGAGCCGCTGATGAGTAGTTTTGTCCCATATTCTCACAGCTGTTTGAAGCAGACGAACTTGTTTGAGTATTTGGATTAGACGGAGTAGGAGAGTTATTCATTTTGGCATCCGTGCTGCTGCTGCTGCTCACGTCGTATCTTTGCGGTGGAGAGTTATATATTCCAGTAGAGCCTGAAGTTGCATTAAGGGGGGCATAGTGTCCAAATTGAGGGGGTATTCTGTTTCCAGAAAGCGGGTAATGCAAGGTCCGGTGATGCTGACCTTGGTGCAATCCTTGATGTGAGGGATATTTCTGACCATGTTGCCGTTGCTGCATTTGAGCACCTGATTGTACTGAAGCAGTATGAGCCAGACTGTATTGCTGGGAAGGAGAAAATGAACCAGCGCCACTGGAATTACTACCTCCAACTGCAGATGCACTGCTGGAGCCATAATCCATAGAGTAGGGAGAAATCATTCCAGAGGATGACCCTGAACCAGATAAGTGTTGGTACTGATGAGGCGCATGTCCATCCATGTTTGTGTATCTAAATCCCACGCCATACGATGCTCCGCCTCTTCTGCTTCTTTCTCGTCCACTCACAGAAAAATAATAATCCACACTGTCCTTACGGTAAGAGTTTCCTCCTCCTCCACTGTGAGTGTTTCCCTGCGTCATCTCTCCAGTTGATCTTCTGGATCCATAGCCGTGTATAGGAGGAGCATGTAGAAGATGCTGTTGGCTCCGCAGGTGCAGCCCATGGCTCTGCAGGGTAGGGTGAGCTTGCTGCATGGTCGCATAGTCCTCTGAGTTTCTGGGAGATATCTGAAGGTCCGAAGGGTGGGGTTGATATGGGGAACTGACAACACTTCCTCCCCGGTTAAACCCCGGATGAAGAGGGACTGGACTGTTGGGAAAGTTCTGCATTTTAGTGTTTACAGTTTTTCAAAAGCTGTTATTAGCTACCTTTCTTATCAAAAGGACCCAAATGGCAAACTGGAATGCTTAGTATTAGAAATCTAAAAACACATCTGTAACAGCAATGTAGAAGGCCCCAGCCAATGTCGTAACTGAGATTTAGAAAACCAGGAGATTCAATTTGCTGCTCAAGTTAAAAAGTAAAAACAATGTGAAGATGGGCAATGCAGCAGCTGCACATTCATTCACAGAAACGGTGTCACAAATGCCACTACGTGGTTTGGCACTAGATCCAAGGATCTCTGGAAAAAGATGATGAATGAAGGTTTAGTGTCATCACAAAATGTCTATTAGCCAAGAGGTAAAAATACTCCACCAAAATAGCAACTCAAGTAAGCTTCATTAAGATAATGTCAATATCTTGATACTGTAGTGTGAAACAAATCCTTGCCATTTGGTAACTGTGCGAACGGATGTGGATAGCAGCCATGCAGTAGAATTATAACAGTTCAGTAACAGGTTTGCAACAGACAAACAAAAAAAAAGCTTTCTCTAGTTGGCACATGTATTCACTGACCCTGTAAATAGCTTGAGAAAGATCAATACTTCAAGATCATGATTTTTTTTCATATTTCCTGTGTAACAAGGATTTTCGGCACATGCTCAAGCATGTTTCATTAAGATCTTTGCCAACAAATATTTTCCAGCTGTATCCAAACATTTGTCTATTCCCATGTTAGTTATTCAGTCCAGCAAATTTGATGTTTTCTTTGAACGTCCAATCCTTGCCCATTACAGTAGGGTATTTTTCAGTGTAGCTGGTCCTAGCTTCAGGTTTTCCATGGTCAGTGACATGCCATCCAGTTGCTCTTTTAATCCTCTCAATATGATATCTTTCTCTCTCTGGAAACAGGAAGTTGTTCTGAAAACAGAGAGAAAACACAGTTTATATTATATATTACTACATATTAACTGAGAACTCTGCTTTAGTGCTACATTCCTATTTTAAACAACCAAATAACAACCCAAGTACACTCCGTCTGGAGTCAATTTGTCTGTAGTCAGTCTACAATTACATCCAAACATTTAAACGGCCATGAAATCCTAAATCTTATTTTCAAAGATGTTAAGGGGATACTCCACCCAAAAATGAAAATTCTCTCATCACTTACTCACACTCATGCTGTCCCAGATGTATATGACTGATTTTCTTCAGATGAACACAAATTAAGATTTTTAGAAAAATAATCCATCTGACTGAGTCAATATAATGCAAGTGCATGGGATCCCCAAAGTGGACGCATCAAAAACCACACAACACCAACACGATGGTAATCCATACGACCCCAGGTGATGAATCAATGTCTTCTGAAGTTAAACAATGGGAGTGTGTATATACTACTATTAAAAACATTTTGAAATATAATCCTAACTTCCAGCCAAAAGTCATAGATGGGTATTGGTATTTTTCTCACACACACATCGTTTTGCTTCAGAAGACACCGATTCATCAACTCTGGTTGTATGGATTACCATCATGTTGATATTTTTGCCATGTTTTTTGAAGTGTCAACTTCAGGGATCTGTTACACTTGTATTATATGAACTCTACGGATTATTTTTCTAAAAGTCTTTGTTTTCATGTGAAGAAATAATCTTCTACAGTATTATATTGATGTCTCTCCAAACATCAACCAGCACAGTCTAGGTGCATGCATTGGACTGCAAATAACGGCACTTATACAGTGATGCATTTGATCATGAACACTACGACAATGATGAAATCATAAAAATCAAAGAAGAATGGAAAGCGAAGTTTTTATTCCTTCTGCTTAATGCAGCAGCTGGAGTTCTTACTAGAACCAGGAAGTATGACCATATTAGCCCGGTTCTGTCAACACTGCACTGGCTCCCTATTAAACATCCTATAGATTTTAAAGGTGTTTTCACACCTGTAGATTGATTGCTTTGTTCCGAAACAGGGATTAAAATTATTACAATGTTGCTTTTTACTCTTGGTGCGGTTCGCTTTCACACGGCAATGTTTCTAAACGGACCAAATGTGTTAATGCAAGTCACGCGCGAGTAAACTGTTGTCTCATTGGTCAAAGTTCCACGGTTTATTTTCCGGGATTCCACTGAGCTGTCACGCATTTCATCCGTCAAGATGGAACGACAACAGCTTTGTGGGCTTATTGTTGTTGTTTTTTGTAGCTGTCGTTATATTAATTTATCATTTTGAGCAGGATTCCAGCATTCATACGGGAAAACGTTTTTAAAATGCACCTACTAGGAAGAAGAGCAATAAGACAGCATTATAAAATGAAAAAGTGCTCTTTGATTTTGAATGGCGAAGACGTGCTCACCCACAGACATTCACAGGTTCATTTTGAGGTATTAGCAAAACAACAAAGCTAATGCTTTTTTTTCCCGGAACTTACGTAATTACCCATTATACATTGTGATATAGCCTGGTTCGTTGGTTCGGATTGCTTTCTCACTACAACCGAGCCGCTCTAGAGTTCGTTTCCAATCGAGCCGAGACCACCTCGTTCAGACGATCTCGGACCGATTGTTTTGGCGCGGATCCGAGCACGATTGCCGTGTTCACATATGCCCAAACGAACCGAGCCAAGGGGAGAAACACGCCAGTTTCCCAAACAACGGGGCAGGTGTGAAAGCACACTAAAATACTGCTAATTATAAAGCCCTGGATTAGGGTTGCACCGATACCATATTCTCAGAACCGATCCGATCACAAAATTTCTTGCACTAGCTGGACTTCACACATTACATAATCACGTTGGAAAGTAGGCGGAAGTAACGACCCAATGTTTACAAAGCGAACGAGCAAAGAAAGTCAAACGCCCTTTACAAAAGAGGTAAATCAACGATGGACGATTATAGAGTTGGAGAAAATGAGATGGAGTTTTTCGCCCTACTCTTCCTTTCTGAACCGGAGCACACAGCTGAAGAGCTGACCGCGTGCAACCTTTCCAACGTGACTACATAATATGCATATTGCGGAGCTAGGGCAAGACGTGAATTTGTGGTTAAAAAGTATATAAATTTTTTTTTTAAGAAAACGACTGATGGCTGGGATTGTGTAGAGCTCTTTGAAGCTGCTCTGAAACTGTGATTTCAGCCCGTTGGTCCCCATTGAAGTCCATATGGAGAAAAATCCTGGAACGTTTTCCTCAAAAACCTTCATTTCTTTGCGACTAAAGACAGAAAGACATGAACATCTCAGATGACACGGGGGAGAGTAAATTATTATCTGGAGATTTTTATTCCGGAAGTGAACTACTCCTTTAATAAACCTCAAACAATCTGAATAATTAAATTTCCCCATATAAAAATGAGATCGTTGCAATGTTTGCAGATGTTACGGTTTTTGATAATGAACGTAAATTTCCTAACTACTCAAGCTACTACTACTGTCAACTCAAGCTACTGTCAAATGTGCATTTCTAAGAGACAGAAAATGTACTATTATGAATACTGGAGCATACACTGCAAACTGTGCTGAAGACACACATCACAAACCTGTGTCATGATTAAAAACAATATCACTCATTACAACATACAGAAACTAAGAAATTAATTTTTCTATTAAGATATTTATTTTGTTAAGGAAAAATGACGTGAAGCGTTTGTCATGTTCTGACCATAAAGATCGTTTAAATCCACAATTAACGGTCTGGTTTAAACGACTTTCACTCAGGAGCAAAAATCTGCCTTTAAACTGAAAGAAATAAAGATTTGAAATTCATCGTGATAAGTATTGATATCGACTCGTATGAACAATTTTATTGTGATAATTTTTTTTGGCCGTATCGCCCAGCCCTAGTTTAAATGAGTGTTCCTGACATCAGATGGATCTTCATTAAATCATACCAGAGTCCCCTGCACAATAACACACTGCAGGTTTCAGAGTATTTCTTGAAACCAAGCTGTAAAAACAGTGCAAGAAGTAAAATTCTGATGCTGTATATTGCTACTTGGCAAATAAATACATGAATGGGCATGAAATGTTAATTTGACTTTTCTTAATATTTAATATCTACGAAGAGCAGAGTGTGACGAATGACATGCAACCAGCAGTCTAGCAAATTTGTGAAAACATGCATTTTAAAAATAGCTTTAATAATGTTTCAGAGCAGAATGGCACAACAGTTCAGTTAATGGCGTAAACGTAATAATCACACAGATGTTTACCTGCTGGATTCAGATTCACGAACCCTTCACGCATGTAATCTGGATTATTTTCATCAGCTCTCAATGAATAAACATTGAACAGTCACAGTTCTGCTCCCGAGAGCACTTATTAAATGATATATTGTAAATCGTGTAATGAATGCAGTATGCAGTGTGCAGACTGTGGAGTGTCTGTATTGTTGTCAAACACACGGTTGCCATCATTCAGACTCAAAACTCTTCTGCGCATGTTATGATGAAGCGTTGAAGCTTATTTCCCAAGCAGCCAAGTCAATCAGAACCGCGGCAATTAGGGCTGCACGATAAATCTAAATGGAATCGAGATCGCGATTCGACAGAAGCTGATTGTCATGTGTATCTTTCAGTGAAGCACGGTTCTATGATCAGCAGTAAATCTCCATCCGAAGGCCAGAGGGCGCTCTCGCGCTGAAACTCCAAATACGCCTCGCAGAAGAAACCCAGAAAATGCCTATCGCTGCAGCTGAATAAACAGAAGATTCAACTGCTTTCATTGATTCAATGTGACTAAACACGACTACGGCAATATACGGTTTATCTGAGTTATTATTATAATTGTCATTAAAATAAAGTATATAATAATGAAATGCCTTTATCACTGCTTAAATACTATGAAATATGTTGCGTGCCTTGTTAAGGATTTATTTCAAACACTCGACTGACGTTATGAAGTGAGTTTGGAGTAAAAATATGTTATTAAATGTGGTATTTTCACATGCTTTCAGATGGAGCAGCATTTACTACACAGAGCCGTAGTTCACTGACAATTAGGCAATATCGCGTTCATTATCGCCAACGATTTCTTTGATTTCAGAATCGTGCGATTAAATCGTCTGCAAGTTTTTTGCGTAGCTTCTCAGTGAACTACGGCTCTGTGTAGTAAATGCTGCTCCGTCTGAAAGCACGTGATGATGATCTCCTGCTGATCACAGAACCGGCTTTACTAATGAAATGCGCATGACAATCGCATTCGATTAATCGTGCAGCCCTAGTGACAAATCAAGACTCATTCAGAGGGTCACATATTCATAAGAGCTAATGTTTTAAACACTGGTGAATGTAGCTTTGGAGACGAACAGCGGTTCACAGTGTAGCTCAGTCACTGCGAGTCTTCACACTGTACTACTGTTTTATATCAATTACAATATTTTGATGATAAAACTGTATTAAATAACAAAACACAAAGAAATACAACAGAAATCACAAAATTGAGAAATTAATGCAAAATCATAAGACTTCATAGGGCCCTATTACTGTTAAAATTATAATAAATGATCAGTTTTAATATCTTTTAAGAACTCAACTGAATAGACATGGTTTTTAATGACTACAAATTAAACCAAAAACACAGAATTTTGGGGGGGGGGGGGGGGATATATTATATAAACATAATTTGGGAAAACTAAAATGGATTCCATAGTTCCCTAAAGATGTACGACTGTTACGGTGGGGTTTATTGACATTCCCTGATCACTACGCATTAGGGCTGGGTAAAAAATATCAATATAAATATCTTGATTTAAATCGATTATCATTTTTACGGAACGATATCGATTCTTAAATCCCAAGAATCGATTATTCTAGCCTGTTTTCAGTTAATGGACATAACATTGAAGGGCACTTCCCAACCAATATATCACAATAAGCATTGTGCGTTGGTGCTTTTAATATGAAACAAAGTCTCAGATTTCAAATTCTGTCCAATGTATTGCAGTATTTAAACAATAAATGCCGTTTTGGCGCTGTTTAATGTGGAGTGATCGCTGAACTGATCCATCTCCTCCGCTTTACTACTAGTTATAGCACAAAATAAACATGACTAATCATCCGAAGGTAAGTTAAAAGAAAGAGTACGACTTTACAATCCGTATCCCGTCTCGTGTAATCGCTCAAGCCCTGTTTCGGTATCAGCAGGTCCGCGCAAGACCTCAATATAACGGCTTGTAAACAATGCCACGCCACATTTACCTCAGAAACCCACATTCGGTGACCATAAACTCATTAGTCAGATAGAAAAATAAACCGTAGAGAGGGGCATTCTGCTGAATATATGCACCATATAACATTCATTATAATGTTTACTGTTCTTCAATGTTTAATTTATGTTTGAATAAACCCATCAAGTTTTTGACAGCCACCATTATGTTTATATATATTTTTTAAACTAATTTAAGTAGACATTATGTAATTGTAACTTTTATTATAAAAACTTCATTAAGTGTAATTTAAGCAGTTGTATAGCCTAAAAAAATCCATCAGTTCTAACCTTCAGTATTGACTCGGTTATTCAGACTACTCTGGCACAGACCGAAGCCTGCGTTTAACTAGAGTCGCTGCATGCTCTCACTGTAGCGAAGAAAACCTCCCGTTACAAACCATGCTGACCGAATCATATATATATATATAACACTATAAAACAGAGTCTTGCAGCGACTAACGCAGGAGTCTGCAGACTCTGGGTGTGCGGTCTGAAAGTGTGGCATCTGGTCTGGGTGTTTAATTAGCCCAGTCTTTAATGAGGGTCCCGGCGCTCTAATGGCATCATTAGTCATGTGGACACGTGTCTGCT
>JADLZN010003820.1:187563-247563 GCA_018155175.1 Sinocyclocheilus anophthalmus
TTCCAGTGAAATTTCTCTAATGCGACTGACCCGTGTACAGAGCCAGTGGAGAAGCATTAGGATTGTTTGCGCATTGTTAAATGTTATAAACATGAGCCGTGTCCAAAAGGTGAACGGGGGAGGTGTTGCTACAATTTATAATAATATTTTCAGTATTTCTCAGAGGAACAATTCCACTCATTCTGTACTATAGGAGAGGAAGAATTGTATAAACGTGTTAAATCATCTAAACCAACAACATGTATGTTAGACCCTATTCCATCTAAGCTCCTAAAAGAGGTGCTTCCAGAAGTCATAGATCCTCTGTTGGCATTATTAATTTGTCATTGTCTTTAGGATATGTCCCCAAAACCTTCAAAATTGGCTGTTATTAAGCCTCTCTTCAAAAAATCACAACTTGACCCCAAAGAACTAGTTAATTACAGACCGATCTCGAATCTCCCTTTTCTGTCCAAGATACTAGAAAAGGTAGTATCCTCACAATTATATTCCTTCTTAGAGAAAAATGGGAAAAATGTTGAAGCGCTGCGTTCGACACTATTGACCACAACATTCTTTTGCATAGACTAGAAAACTTTGTTGGCATTAATGGAAGTGCATTAGCATGGTTCAAATCGTACTTATACCCAGCCAACATTTGTGTGTGGGGCCATGTGGGTTTGACATGGGCTGAATAAGTGGGCCCAAAATGGGATTGTCCGCGGGTTCCATAATGGCCCAATGTCAATTGCCCACATGGATTTCATGTGGGATTGTACTTGACAACAGGTGGGCCCCAACTGGGCAACATGCGCAAGACCCATCTTGGCCCCAGCTTTATTTTTTGTGTGGGTACTACAAGGTTACTACATGGGCTGAAAGTGGGTTTGTCCACGGGTTCCATGTTGGCCCCGTGCAACTTACCCATGTGGGTTTTATGCAGGATTTCCCTGGGCTTTAGGTGGGGCCCAACTAGACAATATGCTTAAAGCCCACCTGAAAAAAAAAATTGTTTTCAACACCACACAATTTTTTAAAGCATTAGAGCACACAGTGATATTGAAACCTCTTCAAATTTTAATATTATTGTAACTACCCATCTTATTATGCTATATTCTGATACCTAATTGTTAAAATTAATATTACTGTTAAAGTTAACACACACACTTTGAACCTGTTTTTGAACCAGTGTTTACTGAAAGCTTTGAACATTTGCACAAGAAAAAAACCAGGGACAGTTAGAAGCAGCAGCAACTATACATTTTTCAGTACTGCTTATACTGCAGACATTTGTGCATTCAAGACACCCTCAGTCCTCTTGTCTCTTGTACCAATTTTGAGAGTTCCCGCTCAGCTTTTTGCCGGTGGGGCAGTTTCCTAAGAGGCCTCTGCAAAAACAAAAAAAAAAAAATTTTTTTTATATACAGTGGGTACGGAAAGAATTCAGACCCCTTAAATTTTTCACTCTTTGTTATATTGCAGCCAATTGCTAAAATCATTTAAGTTCATTTTTTTTTCATCATTAATGTACACACAAGCACCCCATATTGACAGAAAAACAACAGAATTGTTGACATTTTTGCAGAAAAAAAAGTAAAACTGAAATATCACATGGTCATAAGTATTAAGACCCTTTGCTCAGTATTTAGTAGAAGCACCCTTTTGATCTATACAGCCATGAGTCTTTTTGGGAAAGATGCAACAGTTTTTCACACCTGGATTTGGGGATCCTCTGCCATGCCTCCTTGCAGATCCTCTCCAGTTCTATCAGGTTGGATGGTAAACGTTGGTGGACAGACATTTTAGGTCTCTCCAGAGATGCTCAATTGGGTTAAGTCAGGGCTCTGGCTGGGCCATAAAAGAACAGTCACAGAGTTGTTGTGAAAACACTCCTTCGTTATTTTAGCTGTCTGCTTAAGGTCATTGTCTTGTTGGAAGGTAAACATTCGGCCCAGTCTGAGGTCCTGAGCACTTGGAGAAGGTTTTCGTCCAGGATATCACTGTACTTGGCCGCATTCATCTTTCAACCATTGCAACCAGTCGTCCTGTCCCTGCAAAACACCCCCACAGCATGATGCTGCAACCACCATGCTTCACTGTTGGGACTATATTGTACAGGTGATGAGCAGTGCCTGGTTTCTCCACACATACCGCTTAGAATTAAGGCCAAAAAGTTCTATCTGGGCCTCATCCGACCAGAGAATCTTATCTCTCACCATCTTGGAATCCTTCAGGTGTTTTTTAGCAAACTCCATGTGGGCTTTTATGTGTCTTGCACTGAGGAGAGGCTGCCGTCGGGCCACTCTGCCATAAAGCCCCGAATGGTGGAGGGTTGCAGTGATGGTTGACTTTCTACAACCTTCTCCCATCTCCCAACTGCATCTCTAGAGCTCAGCCACAGTGATATTCGGGTTCTTCTTTACCTCTCTCACCAAGGCTCTTCTCCCCCGATAGCTCAGTTTGGCCGGACGGCCAGCTCTAGGAAGGGTTCTGGTCATCCCAAACGTCTTCCATTTAAGGATTATGGAGGCCACTGTGCTCTTAGGAACCTAAAGTGCAGCAGAAATATTTTTGTAACATTGGCCAGATCTGTACCTTGCCACAATTCTCTCTCTGAGCCCTTCAGGCAGTTCCTTTGACCTCATAAATCTCATTTGCTCTGACATGCACTGTGAACTGTAAGGTCTTATATAGACAGGTGTGTGGATTCCTAATCAAGTCCAATCAGTATAATCAAAACACAGCTGGACTCAAATGAAGGTGTAGAACAATCTCAAGGATGATCAGAAGAAATGGACTGCACCTGAGTTAAATATATGAGTGTCACAGCAAAGGGTCTGAATACTTAGGACCATGTGATATTTCAGTTTTTCTTTTTTAATAAATCTGCAAAATGTCAACAATTCTGTGTTTTTCTGTCAATATGGGGGCTGTGTGTACAGTAATGAGGACAACACATTAAACTTAAATGTTTTAGCCAAATGGCTGCCAAATAACAAGAGTGAAAAATTAAGGGGTCTGAATTACTTTCGTACCACTGTATATATCTATATATATAATATATATATATAGCTATATAAGATAACATTAAAATAGCACTTTTGTGCTTAGCTGAATCATTGTGATACTAAAAATAATAAAAAAAAGGACATTTTAAACTTTGTCAGGAAGATGATGTATGAGGATGCTGCCCTCCCCTACAGTAAAAACCAAAGTGTTTACATACCATTCCGATAGACAACTTTTCTAGGATGTTTAGTAAACGTGAAATATTATATTACATACACATGTTAAAACTTTTTTTTTTGTATTTTTCATATTGTATTTTTCCACCCAAAGCCGCCTCAGAGGCAGGAACGATAGGAAATGAGAGGTCAACATACAAGGAAAACACCAACTTCAAGAGAGGTAGAATGGTAAATGTATTGGAAAATCACTGGAAGGGCAAATTAATAGAGAATTACTGTTTATTTATTCAGACAATTCTGATTTCAATTTGTAATGATAAAATCAGCTTATAATGTATGCACATGCATTTTAGATATTTTTCTGTTTGGTAGTTTCTCACGTTCAGACTCTCTGACATGGACGTAATAGACCGACAAAATAATGCATAAAGTTTTTTTGTTGTTTTTTTTGTGAGGCACCATTGACTTCCACAGTATGAAAAAAAATAATATGAAGTCAATTGTACCCCATAACTGTTTGGTTACAAAAATTCCTCAAAATATCTTATTTTCTGTTAAGCAACTTGAGGGTGAGTAAATGACGGATTTTTTTGTTTTTGTCAACTATTTCTTTAAAAGTCAGTTTTAATAACTTAAGTTAGAGCTGCATGATTCTGGATACAGAGAATCTATGAAATTTTAGTTTCAAACAGACATCACAGTTCTGAACAGACAACTAAAAATTAAATTAAATTTACTAGAAGTCTGACAAAATGTTAATGCTGCAGTCTATTTAAAATGCTTAATCTGAATTAATTTAAAAAATGGTCTGAATGAATGATTAAACAATTCATTAATACATATACTTAACTTGTTTCATTACTGGATTAATCAGTGTTTTTGAACAAATCTCTTGAATGATTCAATGACAAATACATGTGTTTAACAGTCACTTGTCGGCACCTACTGGTGTAACGTCACTGATATAATCTTTATCTGAAGTGTCACAGTGAAAAACTGTGACAGTCATACCTACACATGACAACTGTCCTCTCTGTCTGGATCAGTAGGTGCATTGACATGAAGCATTGTGCTCTGAAAAAGCTCCATGTAAACAAATCAATTGAAATAAAAATGCTCAAACCGATTAAAATTTAAATTGCTTTAGAAAGGTGGGATAAACCTTCTCTAATCCATTAAATAGAACATGTAAACACTTGATCAAATTGAAAACTGAACTAAAAAAGTTTTGCGCATGTGTATTGAAGTAGAAATTATGTTTAATGCACAAAATGAGCTGATGTTGTAATATTATATTAAAGAATATAATAAATGACTGCCGTGTCAATCTAAAATTCTCTTTCTACTTATTGACTGCACCCCCCCCATGTACAGCCCTAGCAACAGGACAACGTTGTCCCACAAGTGACTGTTTCGGACTCTGATCTGCAAGACACCAAGCATGGGAAGGGGTGTTTATTGCTTGGTTAGTATGAGCAGCACAGCACAAAACTTTGTGTGCTTGTCGTCTCCTAATTAGGATTAAAAATAAGACAGATGTTAAAGTTGCTTTTTAAAACAAATGGATGTTTACACCATGTCGACGCCAGTCGCGAGCNAACAGTCACTTGTCGGCACCTACTGGTGTAACGTCACTGATATAATCTTTATCTGAAGTGTCACAGTGAAAAACTGTGACACAGTCATACCTACACATGACAACTGCCCTCTCTGTCTCGATCAGTAGGTGCACTGACATGAAGCATTGTGCTCTGAAAAACCTCCATGTAAACAAATCAATTGAAATAAAAATGCTCAAACCGATTAAAATTTAAATTGCTTTAGAAAGGTGGGATAAACCTTCTCTAATCCATTAAATAGAACATGTAAACACTTGATCAAATTGAAAACTGAACTAGAAAAGTTTTGCGCATGTGTATTGAAGTAGAAATTATGTTTAATGCACAAAATGAGCTGATGTTGTAATATTATATTAAAGAATATAATAAATGACTGCCGTGTAAATCTAAAATTCTCTTTCTACTTATTGACTGAAGTGGTGCAGGACAACGTTGTCCCACAAGTGACTGTTTCGGACTCTGATCTGCAAGACACCAAGCATGTTTTGTGTTTATTGCTTGGTTAGTATGAGCACCACAGCACAAAACTTTGTGTGCTTGTCGTCTCCTAATTAGGATTAAAAATAAGACAGATGTTAAGTTTGCTTTTAAAACAAATGGCTGTTTACACCATGTCGACGCCAGTCGCGAGCAGCGCAGCACGGCGCGACTAAATGCAATAGAACCCATTATAATCAGTGACTCTGTCTACACTGGATGCGATGCGACATGATAAATCCCCGACAGCAAACTGATGCTTCGTTCTATTTATGATGTACTGACACCTAGTTAAATGATTTTCAACGGTCGCTTTGTCGCGTCTAGTAGACAGACTTTAGCTGTTGTGCCATGGTGCAACATGACAACTGTCACGTCTGGTGTAGACTCGGTGTTAGTATGCGACAACAACAATCGTTGTCATTTAGGAATAAGAGTAAATGGGGTTTGGATCTAGATTATGATCTTTTAACGATTAATCGTGCAGCTCTAATTTCTGATAATAGATGCGTCTCCATATATTTCTGATAATATTTTTAGAGAAACATTACACTTAATTCATAATAAATCATAATTATACATTGTAT
This sequence comes from Sinocyclocheilus anophthalmus, assembly GCA_018155175.1. Taxonomy (NCBI): domain Eukaryota; kingdom Metazoa; phylum Chordata; class Actinopteri; order Cypriniformes; family Cyprinidae; genus Sinocyclocheilus; species Sinocyclocheilus anophthalmus. The sequence continues at coordinate 193,414 of JADLZN010003820.1, forward strand.
TAAAGGGATAGTTCACTTAAAAATAAAAATTATGTCATCATTTACTCACCAAATCAGTTGACGGGCCCCATTGATTTCCACAGTAATTTTTTTCCTTCTACTGTATGGAAGTCAATGGCTACTATGAACTGTTTGGTTATCACCATTCTTGAAAATATGTTTTTGTCTTCAACAGAAGAAAGAAATTCTAGTACAGTTTGGAAAAACATGAAGGGGATGAAGGGGAAATGATGGTTAGAAACTTTCATTTTGGGGTGAACTGTCCCTTTAAGTAAATTATGTAAAATCAAATTAAGTAAAATTATTACATTTAGTAAAATCAAAACATCTCGCATATCACAAAAGGTCAGTGAATCCATACCAGAAGTGACAGTGCAGTGTAGCAGATAAAGGACAATCCTCCTCCAAATGGCCCATAATGAAGCTGCGTTCACATACAACCCTTCCAAATACAGTTCACACATCGGGATGGCGATTGAGGTTGCGGTGGGCGTTCTCACTACTGGTGCCTTCCGGAGGAGTCAGGTTCTGGACGTAATTCGGGGACCTGCCCTATAGGTCACAATGGCCTCTGTTGACGGAAATCACAGTTCCGCCATTGAAAGGAATGGGATCGGATTTGCTTGAGTGCGTGTGGCTTGAGAGTGAACGGGGCTTCAGCTGGATCCTTGGAGAATCTGGAGTGGGGTGGGTCCTTAATAAGAATTTTTTTTTTTTACCATTCTTTTAAACAATCTTAAACGTATTTAAATTGTACTGCCATTTGACATTATAAGCCATTTAGACAACATAAACAAATTCTCAGCTTTAAAACTGTAAGTAATGATTCAAAATTTAAACCTAATGCATGACAATCCCATCAGAAAAATGTGAATCCCCCCAAAAAAGACAGAGGATTCACAAAAATGGACCCTTTCCATAGATATCATAGTAAGGTAAACACAACTGTAGCTTTAAAAAAAAAAGGCCCATTTGTACACCACAATCAAACCAACCTTCATATAATTTTCCCTGCAGCAGCATTTATCCTGATAGGACACATCTGAAGGTTGTGATGTTCTCCAGTGAATGAAATAAAGGACTGATGATGATGACAAGTTCTATTTCTCTTTCTTTGTGCCACCTCAGAGGAAGAAAGACAACAGGAAAAAAAAGTTACTAATTTTCTATCACCAGTGGAGGAAACATCTTACAAATGTACTTATGATTAGAATCATACTTAAGATATTAATCCCAATGTGAGGTCTAGAAACGGTTAAAACTGAATAAAAAAAAACCCAATCCTTTACTGTAAGTCTCTGTGGTGGGTGTTTGTTCTCACATGAAAAACACGTGGTGCTTGACTAAAATGTAAACCAATATCTTATCAGTACAGTTCGTCCAGCTGTGTTAGAGGTGAAAAAATACAAAACGGGACTCCGAACTGTAATCGACACAAGCATAACAAATATAAAACATTTCTCAACTTTCCTATATATTCCAGTGTTTCTGAGTGTAAATTGCAGTTTTCTCATTCACTGTACTTATTCCGATGCTCCTTTACTTCTCACGAGTTTGAGTTTTAAACTAGCTGACATTAATACAAACACAGCTCATTCGGACGCTAACGTTACTAGCCAGAGCGCTAACGCTAATCGCGATTAACCTCTCACTCACATAAATTATGGACACAAAACATAACTTTACGCTGGTTTGACTGAAAAATGTTGTGTTACCTGATATGCAGTCTGCCCCTTCCTCTGTGTTCACACTCCAGCTTCTGTTCTCCGTTGACATGTCACAGCTCATATTAGTTTAAATAAGAATGTAACAGCACATAATCAGGAACTGAGGGACCGAGTAATCTCGCGGATCAGTAGCAAACACATCACCAAACTGACGTATACTCAAACCTGACTAGTAAGAAGGCGCGCACTTTTGTCATTGGCCAGTTTCGTGGATGGCAGTCAGATTAGCCAATCATGATGAAAGCAACCAGGTGAAACAACCAATTGCAATTGTTTCAGAGTGGTAACGAAAGTAAAGAGTTTTTTTTTTAAAGAAACGTGTGTTTTTTAGGCTGTATTATTTGTTTAGTTCAGTGTATGAATAAAAATGTAATAATGAATTGCAAACTGTAGGCACCTACACAAAATTGTAAATCCACACAAAATCTCACAGCTCTTTTGAGATTAAAACTGCATCCATTATAATTATAGTTACTAATGACCATAATCATATTTGTACATATACATTTGGATTTTTGAAAAAATATCATAAAATGCTAATAAATAAAAATATTAATGATCATAATAATTCAAAAGGCAGATATTTCTTGTTAATGACACGACATTGATTCAACATATATATTTTAATTGTCTTTTTTTATGATTTGTTTTTGTTAAAAACATTTTTCAATGATTTAGCATTAAACTTTATATCAACATTGTGTAAACGTTAAAACAGCAACTGACATTATTTCAAAAACTTTGAAGGTTGGTCATGTGCCAACTAGACTGAAAAAAAAAGTCTGTACTGTTGGTTCGAAAAGAAAAAGGAAGACAATATGCTAACTGAATGGAACTTTATTCTGAACATGTGTGTCATATGCTGCAAACACGATTTCTGGATTTTTCCATCAGAAACATGAATTTCAATTCTATCTTTCTTCACTTGGGCTATATCATTATCTGTTACTAACCAACTGACCATTACACTCTGGAGTACTTCTGTGAAATCAGGCAACTTTTGCTAGGGGTTTGAGTTCTTCTACCCATCTCAAAGCCACTATAATCCAATTATTTTGATAGATAATTGGCTTTCTGTAACCCGTTCTTCATATTGCACAGTGACCATTTTCTGGATATTTTGAACCATTTGTATAGATTTTGAAACAACTATATGGAGATAAGCATGTGCTTTGCAGACCATTGCTGATGGCACTCTGGATTTAATTTAATTTGTATATTCCAGGGCTTTTCAACTCCTGACTCGTTAACTCTTAAACAGTCCTAAATGTACTGTTGAGTTTAGTTCTATCTCTAACCAAACACAAACAAGCTAATTACAGTGTTCAAAATTATTTCTGAATTAGATACAGGTGTGTTTAATTAGTGTTGAAATGAAAGTCTGCTATAGGCCTACACCAGCTCTCCAGGACTGGAGTTGAGAACCAGTGGCCAATTCACCTTATGTAGCCCACCCGATTTTAGTGCTGCGTTTGCTGTCTTCTGTAATCTGACAGATTTATAAATGAAGCGCTCATTTTAAAATCTTCCTGGTCTAATGACATTTGTTATGATTTCAGCTTCTAACATTACATTGTTTCATATAAACTTTCATTAATTTCTACAATACATTAAAACCACTTATTACCAGCTAAAATTACTTAGCCAGCGTGCCATAGAAATTTTACAGAGCTACCAACACAAAACGGAAGTTCAAAAACAATATTCTGAGATGGGGACATGCTTGTTCTCTGAGAATAAAGTCAATAATGTACTCACATAGTCCCAAAAACACGCCCAAACTGTTCCTATAGTTACTATTTTGTGTACTATAGGTTCCAAGTCAGCTCTATAGGCCTGATTATGTTTGCTCATTCTTACCCAGAACGATGTCTTACAAGAGGGCCCCAATTGTGATGGGAAGTTCGGCTCATTTGATGACTATCGCCTTGACGCGTCATCAAATTAACAAATAGTTATAAGTCTTCAAGTTATTTGATCCTTTAAGTGGCATTAAATATTATAATTTTACCAGAAAGTCCCCGAAGACAGCCACTACGCAATCCTGATAATATGCCAAATTAGAAAACATATGCAGCCCAAAGGTAATTTATAGGGAACATCGGGAACATAATAATGACTTCTCAGAGTTTCATTCTTTTGTCACGTGACAGATGCAAGAACAGAATCAACATAATGACCCACACTCACTAAGACGTACCCATGTGGGTACCACCTTGAGCCAATGTAGGCAGCCTATAAGGGACTGATTGTGTTTGCCAATGTTTTACCAATATGGTTTGGCAAAGAGGGCCCCATATATGTTTCCCCATTCAGAACCCATAAAGAGGTTGCCTATGTGGGTACTACCTTGGGCCAGTGTAGGCAGCTTATATGGGACTGATTGTGTTTGGCCATGTCGAGCCAGTATGGTTTGACCAAGAGGGCCCCATACGTGTTTCTGCATTCAGAACCCATATAGATGTTGCCTATGTGGGTACTACCTTGGTCCAGTGTAGGCAGCTTATATGGGACTGATTGTGTTTGGCCATGTCGAGCCAGTATGGTTTGACCAAGAGGGCCCCATACGTGTTTCTGCATTCAGAACCCATATAGATGTTGCCTATGTGGGTACTACCTTGGTCCAGTGTAGGCAGCTTATATGGGAATGATTGTGTTTGCCCATGTTTTACACATATGGTTTGGCAAAGTGGGCCGCGTACATGTTTCTCCATTCAGAACCCATATAGAGGTTGCATATGTGGGTACTATCTTGGGCCAGTGTTGGCAGCCTATATGGGACTGATTGTGTTGGCCCATGTTGAGCCAGTATGTTTTGGCCAAGAGGGCCCCATATGTGTTCCCCATTCAGAACCCATATAGAGGCTGCCTATGTGGGTACTACCTTGGTCCAGTGTAGGCAGCCTATATGGGACTGATTGTGTTTGCCCATGTCGAGCCAGTATGGTTTGGACAAGAGGGCCCCATATGTGTTTCCCCATTCAGAATCCATATAGAGGTAGCCTATGTGGGTACTACCTTGGTCCAGTGTAGGCAGCATAAATGGTACTGATTGTGTTTGCCCATGTCGAGCCAGTACGGTTTGGCCAAGAGGGCCCCATATGCATTTCCTCATTCAGAACCCATATAGAGGTAGCCTATGTGAGTACTACCTTGGGCCAGTGTAGGCAGCCTACATGGGACTGATTGTGTTTGCCCATGTCAAGCCAGTATGGTTTGGCCAAGAGGGCCCCATATGTGTTCCCCATTCAGAACCCATATAGAGGTTACCTATGTGGGTACTACCTTGGACCAGTGTAGGCAGCCTATATGGGACTGATTGTGTTTGCGAGTTGTGAGTTTATTTTGTGTTTCGTGGGGGCAGTCGTCTGCGAGGGGCTGTCGTTTTACTTTCATTTTGTGTTTGTTTATTTGTTTGTTTATAGTCTTTAAATGTTCGCTGGTTCCCACCTCCTTCTTCCCGAACTACGAACTTTGTTACAGTCATTAATGCAAAATGACAATAGTAAACACTCATTTTTCAGTTAAAGACAGTTCATCATTGAATTCAGTGATGTCAAAATCCAGCTCATTTTAAATAGTATCTTTGCAATCAAGTCGACGATATCGCTGGAAATTAAGTGTCCCCAACTAAGCAAGCCAGAGGAACCAAAACTCCATCGGTGACATGCAGGACTATGCTCTCAATGTCAAATGCAGAAATGTTAATTCATGCGTTCATGACCTCAAGGTTAGATTATTGTAATGCTTTATTGGGTGGTTGTTCTGCACGCTTAATAAACAAACTCCAGCAGGTCCAAAATGCAGCAGCTAGAGTTCTTACTAGAACCAGGAAGTATGACCATATTAGCCCGGTTCTGTCAACACTGCACTGGCTCCCTATTAAACATCCTATAGATTTTAAAATCTTGCTATTTAAATTTCGCCACCGGGACAAGACCACAGGAGCCAGACGAGTCCTCTGCACAATGTGACTTTGCTGCAGCCTGGAATGAAACTGCTGGTTTGGTCTGTCGAGAGAACTGGCCCCGACTTGGCCTGGTTTCCCAAGGTTTTTCTCCATTCGTCACGATGGAGTTTTGTTCCTTGACGCTGTCTCGCCTGGCTTGCTTAGTTGGGGACACTTAATTTCCAGCGATATCGTCGGCTTGATTGCACAGATACTATTGGAAGAGAGCTGATCTGGATGATGACATCACTGAATTCAAGAATCATCACTGCTTCTTTCTGTTCCCCAGTCGCCTTTAAAGACTAAGGGTGACCGAGCTTTTGCAGTTGCAGCTCCTAAACAGTGGAATGCACTTCCAGTTGCCGTGAGATCCTCGCCCACGTTGGACTCTTTTAAATCTAGATTGAAGACTAATTTATTCTCTTAAGCCTGTGGTGTTGCCTGAGAATGTTGGGTTATAAAGTTGTTTATGGTTTATCTTGCATGCTTTTATTTGTATCCTATGAGTTTTTATTTATTTGTTTTTGCTTTTTATATTGTTTAATAATGTTTATAAATTGTACAGCACTTTGGTTCAACACTTGTCATTTTTAAATGTGCTTTATAAATAAACGTGAACTTGAACTTCAGTGATGAACTGCCTTTAACTGAAAATTTAGTTTTTACTATTGTCATTTTGCTTTATTGACACGATATTTTCCTATTTTGACACTGTAAAGTTGCTTTGACACAATCTGTATTGTTAGGCGCTATATAAATAAAGGTGACTTGACTTAAACTGTTTACTGTAGTGGTAACCATGGAAATCTACAAATACTATATAGTTGAACTACGGTCACTTTAGTAAACCCATGGTTCATTTTCATAAGGGACTGCCAGTGACAGGCTGCTGCATCCATAAAATGCAACATTTTTGTTCTGACAGTGTATGATTTCTACTAACATTACAGAATAGAACATGATCAATATAAACTTTTAACGTTCAATTTAAATAAATGTAATTGCACAAACTATGTAGGCTACAATTTCAGTTTATTAATTGTGAAATAACTCAAACATGTTTTTTCTGTCCTCTGATAAGCATTGTTCTGGGCTGCCGTTCACAAAAGCGTCAATGCTTTCCTATGATACGTTTGGGATAGTGGGAACGCTCTCTGTGATTGATGGTTTTGTCTTGAACATTTGCATGGGTTCAGTGAGCAGGAAAAAATAGTTCTAGTTACACAATATTCATAACATAGGTGAGTCAATCCAATTCAGTGCAGATTGATACGCCTTAATTTATTTTTGTAGACAAAAATTTATGGTAATAAAAACACCTTCGTATCGATATTTTTCATTTGGGTATCGATACTTTCGATACTTGCATCAGTATCGATATATCAATGACTTCAGGATCGATAAGCCCATCCCTATCAAGCATGAACCAAACTCATTCGACTGCAGCGGTAATATTGTGTGTTATTAGCGTGTGAGACGCTGCAGTGGTAATTTTGTGTGTTATTAGCGTGTGTGACGCTGCAGTGGTAATTTTGTGTGTTATTAGCGTCCGCTGAGCTGTGGTGATAATTTTGTGTGTTATTAGCGTGTGCTGAGCTGCGGTTGTAATTTTGTGTGTTATTAGCGTGTGAGACGCTGCAGTGGTAATTTTGTGTGTTATTAGCGTGTGTGACGCTGCAGTGGTAATATTGTGTGTTATTAGCGTGTGAGGCGCTGCAGTGGTAATTTTGTGTGTTATTAGCGTCCGCTGAGCTGTGGTGATAATTTTGTGTGTTATTAGCGTGTGCTGAGCTACGATGGTAATTTTGTTTGTTATTAGCATGTGCTGAGCTACGGTGGTAATTTTGTATGTTATTAGCATGTGCTGAGCTGCGGTGATAATTTTGTGTGTTATTAGCATGTGCTGAGCTGCGGTGGTAATTTTGTGTGTTATTAGCGTGTGAGGCGCTGCAGTGGTAATTTTGTGTGTTATTAGCGTGTGTGACGCTGCAGTGGTAATTTTGTGTGTTATTAGCGTGTGAGACGCTGCAGTGGTAATTTTGTGTGTTATTAGCGTGTGTGACGCTGCAGTGGTAAGTTTTGTGTGTATTAAGCGTGTGTTTTTTTTTTTGACGCTGTGCAGTGGTAATTTTGTGTGTGTATTAGCGTGTGTGACGCTGCAGTGGTAATTTTGTGTGTTATTAGCGTGTGAGGCGCTGCAGTGGTAATTTTGTGTGTTATTAGCGTGTGCTGAGCTGCGGTTGTAATTTTGTGTGTTATTAGCGTGTGTGACGCTGCAGTGGTAATATTGTGTGTTATTAGCGTGTGTGACGCTGCAGTGGTAATATTGTGTGTTATTAGCGTGTGTGACGCTGCAGTGGTAATATTGTGTGTTATTAGCGTGTGTGACGCTGCAGTGGTAATATTGTGTGTTATTAGCGTGTGTGACGCTGCAGTGGTAATATTGTGTGTTATTAGCGTGTGTGACGCTGCAGTGGTAATATTGTGTGTTATTAGCGTGTGTGACGCTGCAGTGGTAATATTGTGTGTTATTAGCGTGTGTGACGCTGCAGTGGTAATATTGTGTGTTATTAGCGTGTGTGACGCTGCAGTGGTAATATTGTGTGTTATTAGCGTGTGTGACGCTGCAGTGGTAATATTGTGTGTTATTAGCGTGTGTGACGCTGCAGTGGTAATATTGTGTGTTATTAGCGTGTGAGGCGCTGCAGTGGTAATTTTGTGTGTTATTAGCGTGTGTGACGCTGCAGTGGTAATTTTGTGTGTTATTAGCGTGTGAGACGCTGCAGTGGTAATTTTGTGTGTTATTAGCGTGTGTGACGCTGCAGTGGTAATATTGTGTGTTATTAGCGTGTGAGGCGCTGCAGTGGTAATTTTGTGTGTTATTAGCGTCCGCTGAGCTGTGGTGATAATTTTGTGTGTTATTAGCGTGTGCTGAGCTACGATGGTAATTTTGTTTGTTATTAGCATGTGCTGAGCTACGGTGGTAATTTTGTGTGTTATTAGCGTGTGAGACGCTGCAGTGGTAATTTTGTGTGTTATTAGCGTGTGAGACGCTGCAGTGGTAATTTTGTGTGTTATTAGCGTGTGTGACGCTGCAGTGGTAATTTTGTGTGTTATTAGCGTGTGGAGCTGTGGTGGTAATTTTGTGTGTTATTAGCGTGTGCTGAGGTGCGGTGGTATTTTTGTGTGTTATTAGCGTGTGCTGAGGTGCGGTGGTATTTTTGTGTGTTATTAGCGTGTGCTGAGCTGCGGTTGTAATTTTGTGTGTTATTAGCGTGTGTGGTCCTGCAGTGGTAATTTTGTGTGTTATTAGCGTCCGCTGAGCTGTGGTGATAATTTTGTGTGTTATTAGCGTGTGCTGAGCTACGGTGGTAATTTTGTGTGTTATTAGCGTGTGTGGTCCTGCAGTGGTAATTTTGTGTGTTATTAGCGTGTGCTGAGCTGCGGTGGTAATTTTGTGTGTTATTAGCGTGTGCTGAGGTGCGGTGGTATTTTTGTGTGTTATTAGCGTGTGCTGAGCTGCGGTTGTAATTTTGTGTGTTATTAGCGTGTGTGGCGCTGCAGTGGTAATTTTGTGTGTTATTAGCGTGTGTGGTCCTGCAGTGGTAATTTTGTGTGTTATTAGCGTGTGTGACGCTGCAGTGGTAATTTTGTGTGTTATTAGCGTGTGTGACGCTGCAGTGGTAATTTTGTGTGTTATTAGCGTGTGTGGCGCTGCAGTGGTAATTTTGTGTGTTATTAGCGTGTGCTGAGCTGCGGTGGTATTTTTGTGTGTTATTAGCGTGTGCTGAGGTGCGGTGGTATTTTTGTGTGTTATTAGCGTGTGCTGAGGTGCGGTGGTATTTTTGTGTGTTATTAGCGTGTGCTGAGGTGCGGTGGTATTTTTGTGTGTTATTAGCGTGTGCTGAGGTGCGGTGGTATTTTTGTGTGTTATTAGCGTGTGCTGAGGTGCGGTGGTATTTTTGTGTGTTATTAGCGTGTGTGGAGCTGCGGTTGTAATTTTGTGTGTTATTAGCGTGTGCTGAGGTGCGGTGGTATTTTTGTGTGTTATTAGCGTGTGCTGAGGTGCGGTGGTATTTTTGTGTGTTATTAGCGTGTGCTGAGGTGCGGTGGTATTTTTGTGTGTTATTAGCGTGTGCTGAGGTGCGGTGGTATTTTTGTGTGTTATTAGCGTGTGCTGAGGTGCGGTGGTATTTTTGTGTGTTATTAGCGTGTGCTGAGGTGCGGTGGTATTTTTGTGTGTTATTAGCGTGTGCTGAGCTGCGGTTGTAATTTTGTGTGTTATTAGCGTGTGTGGCGCTGCAGTGGTAATTTTGTGTGTTATTAGCGTGTGAGGCGCTGCAGTGGTAATTTTGTGTGTTATTAGCGTGTGTGACGCTGCAGTGGTAATATTGTGTGTTATTAGCGTGTGTGACGCTGCAGTGGTAATATTGTGTGTTATTAGCGTGTGTGACGCTGCAGTGGTAATATTGTGTGTTATTAGCGTGTGTGACGCTGCAGTGGTAATATTGTGTGTTATTAGCGTGTGTGACGCTGCAGTGGTAATATTGTGTGTTATTAGCGTGTGTGACGCTGCAGTGGTAATATTGTGTGTTATTAGCGTGTGTGACGCTGCAGTGGTAATATTGTGTGTTATTAGCGTGTGTGACGCTGCAGTGGTAATATTGTGTGTTATTAGCGTGTGTGACGCTGCAGTGGTAATATTGTGTGTTATTAGCGTGTGTGACGCTGCAGTGGTAATATTGTGTGTTATTAGCGTGTGTGACGCTGCAGTGGTAATATTGTGTGTTATTAGCGTGTGTGACGCTGCAGTGGTAATATTGTGTGTTATTAGCGTGTGTGACGCTGCAGTGGTAATATTGTGTGTTATTAGCGTGTGTGACGCTGCAGTGGTAATATTGTGTGTTATTAGCGTGTGTGACGCTGCAGTGGTAATTTTGTGTGTTATTAGCGTGTGTGACGCTGCAGTGGTAATATTGTGTGTTATTAGCGTGTGAGACGCTGCAGTGGTAATTTTGTGTGTTATTAGCGTCCGCTGAGCTGTGGTGATAATTTTGTGTGTTATTAGCGTGTGCTGAGCTACGATGGTAATTTTGTTTGTTATTAGCATGTGCTGAGCTACGGTGGTAATTTTGTGTGTTATTAGCGTGTGTGGCGCTGCAGTGGTAATTTTGTGTGTTATTAGCGTGTGTGACGCTGCAGTGGTAATTTTGTGTGTTATTAGCGTGTGCTGAGGTGCGGTGGTATTTTTGTGTGTTATTAGCGTGTGCTGAGGTGCGGTGGTATTTTTGTGTGTTATTAGCGTGTGCTGAGCTGCGGTTGTAATTTTGTGTGTTATTAGCGTGTGTGGTCCTGCAGTGGTAATTTTGTGTGTTATTAGCGTGTGAGACGCTGCAGTGGTAATTTTGTGTGTTATTAGCGTGTGTGACGCTGCAGTGGTAATTTTGTGTGTTATTTTTTTGGGTTTTTGTGTTTTATTAGCGTGTGGAGCTGTGGTGGTAATTGTGTGTGTTATTAGCGTGTGTGAGCTGCGGTGGTAATTTTGTGTGTTATTAGCGTGTGTGGTCCTGCAGTGGTAATTTTGTGTGTTATTAGCGTGTGGAGCTGCAGTGGTAATTTTGTGTGTTACTAGCGTGTGCTGCGCTGCGGTGATAATTTTGTGTATTATTAGCGTGTGTGAGCTACGGTGGTAATTTTGTGTGTTATTAGCGTGTGTGGTCCTGCAGTGGTAATTTTGTGTGTTATTAGCGTGTGTGGCGCTGCGGTGGTAATTTTGTGTGTTATTAGCGTGTGCTGAGCTGCGGTTGTAATTTTGTGTGTTATTAGCGTGTGAGGCGCTGCAGTGGTAATTTTGTGTGTTATTAGCGTGTGCTGAGCTGCGGTGGTATTTTTGTGTGTTATTAGCGTGTGCTGAGGTGCGGTGGTATTTTTGTGTGTTATTAGCGTGTGCTGAGCTGCGGTGGTAATTTTGTGTGTTATTAGCGTGTGCTGCGCTGCGGTGATAATTTTGTGTATTATTAGCGTGTGTGAGCTGCAGTGGTAATTTTGTGTGTTATTAGCGTGTGTGACGCTGCAGTGGTAATATTGTGTGTTATTAGCGTGTGTGACGCTGCAGTGGTAATTTTGTGTGTTATTAGCGTGTGTGGTCCTGCAGTGGTAATTTTGTGTGTTATTAGCGTGTGTGACGCTGCAGTGGTAATTTTGTGTGTTATTAGCGTCCGCTGAGCTGTGGTGATAATTTTGTGTGTTATTAGCGTGTGCTGGGCTGCGGTGGTAAATTTTGTGTGTGATAGAGTGGAGGCGCTGGCAGTGGTAATTTTGGTGTAATAGCGTGGTGGACGCTGCAGTGGTAATTTTGTGGTATTAGCGTGTGTGACGCTGCGTGGTAATTTTGTGTGTTTTAGCGTGGTGGCGGCTGCAGTGGAATTTGTGTGGATTCGCGGTGTGGCGCTTGTGCATGGTAATTTGTGTGTATTAGCGGTGTGACGCTTTGCAGTGGTAATTTTGTGTGTTATAGAGGTGTGACGCGCCAGTGGTATTTTGTGTGTTTCTTAGCGTGTTTGTGGACGCTGCAGTGTAATATTGTGTGTTTTATTAGCGTGTTTGTGAGGCGCTGCGTTGTAATGTTGTGTGTTTATTAGCGTGTGTGGTCCGGCAGTGGTAATTTTGTGTGGTTATTAGCGTGTGTGACGCGTGCATGGTAATTTTTGTGTGTTATTAGTGTCGGGGGACGCTGTGCAGTGGGTAATATTTTGTGTTTTAGCGTTTGTGAGGCGCTGCAGTGGTAATTTGTGTGTTATTAGCGTGTGTGGAGCTGCAATGTAATTTTGTGGTGTTATTGGTGGACGCTGCAAGTGTAATTTGTGTGTTATTAGCGTGTGCTGAGCTGCGGTTGTAATTTTGTGTGTTATTAGCGTGTGTGACGCTGCAGTGGTAATTTTGTGTGTTATTAGCGTCCGCTGAGCTGTGGTGATAATTTTGTGTGTTATTAGCGTGTGAGGCGCTGCAGTGGTAATTTTGTGTGTTATTAGCGTCCGCTGAGCTGTGGTGATAATTTTGTGTGTTATTAGCGTGTGCTGAGCTACGATGGTAATTTTGTTTGTTATTAGCATGTGCTGAGCTACGGTGGTAATTTTGTATGTTATTAGCATGTGCTGAGCTGCGGTGATAATTTTGTGTGTTATTAGCATGTTTGAGGCGCTGCAGTGTATTTGTTGTGTTATTAGCGTGTGTGGCGCCGTGCGTGTAATTTTGTGTTTAATTAGGGGTGGTGACGCATGCATGGTAATTTTGTGTTGTATAGCGTAGTGTGGAGCTGCAGAGTGGTAATTTTTTTTTTTGGTTTGGGTTAAGCGCCTTGGTGTGACGCTTGCAGTGGTAATTTTGGGTGTTATTAGCGGTGTGAGTGCGCTGCAGTGTTAATTTGTGTGGATTAGGTGTGAGCGCGCTCAGTGGGATTTTTGTTGTTATAGTGTGTGAGGCGCTGCAGAGTGGTAATTGTGTGTTATTAGCGTGTGCTGAGGTGCGGTGGTATTTTTGTGTGTTATTAGCGTGTGCTGAGGTGCGGTGGTATTTTTGTGTGTTATTAGCGTGTGGAGCTGCAGTGGTAATTTTGTGTGTTATTAGCGTGTGTGAGCTGTGATGGTAATTTTGTGTGTTATTAGCGTGTGAGGCGCTGCAGTGGTAATTTTGTGTGTTATTAGCGTCCGCTGAGCTGTGGTGATAATTTTGTGTGTTATTAGCGTGTGCTGAGCTACGATGGTAATTTTGTTTGTTATTAGCATGTGCTGAGCTACGGTGGTAATTTTGTGTGTTATTAGCGTGTGAGGCGCTGCAGTGGTAATTTTGTGTGTTATTAGCGTGTGAGGCGCTGCAGTGGTAATTTTGTGTGTTATTAGCGTGTGTGGCGCTGCAGTGGTAATTTTGTGTGTTATTAGCGTGTGAGGCGCTGCAGTGGTAATTTTGTGTGTTATTAGCGTGTGTGACGCTGCAGTGGTAATATTGTGTGTTATTAGCGTGTGAGACGCTGCAGTGGTAATTTTGTGTGTTATTAGCGTCCGCTGAGCTGTGGTGATAATTTTGTGTGTTATTAGCGTGTGCTGAGCTGCGGTTGTAATTTTGTGTGTTATTAGCGTGTGGCGGTGACGCTGCAGTGGTAAGATTGTGAGACGCTGCAGTGGTAATTTTGTGTGTTATTAGCGTGTGCTGAGCTGCGGTGGTATTTTTGTGTGTTATTAGCGTGTGCTGAGGTGCGGTGGTATTTTTGTGTGTTATTAGCGTGTGCTGAGCTGCGGTTGTAATTTTGTGTGTTATTAGCGTGTGTGACGCTGCAGTGGTAATTTTGTGTGTTATTAGCGTCCGCTGAGCTGTGGTGATAATTTTGTGTGTTATTAGCGTGTGTGGCGCTGCAGTGGTAATTTTGTGTGTTATTAGCGTGTGTGACGCTGCAGTGGTAATATTGTGTGTTATTAGCGTGTGTGACGCTGCAGTGGTAATATTGTGTGTTATTAGCGTGTGTGACGCTGCAGTGGTAATATTGTGTGTTATTAGCGTGTGTGGCGCTGCAGTGGTAATTTTGTGTGTTATCTCCAGGTTTGAGGCCGCGTCCCCCCCCCCCCCCCCCCCAGTGGTAAATTTGTGTGTTATTAGCGTGTGTGACCGCTTTCTGCGTGTTAATTTTATTGTGTGTTTTAGCGTGTGTGACGCTGCAGTTGTAATTTTGTGTTGGTATAGAGTGTGTGACGCTTGGCCAGTGGAATTTTGTGGGTATTATGAGGCTGTGTGGTCCTGCAGTGTAATTTGGGGTGTTAGTAGCGTGTGTGACGCTGCAGTGGAATATTGTGTGTATTAGAGTGTGGCGCTCCAGATTTTTTCGTGGTAATTTGGTGGTTATTAGCGTGTGAGGCGCTTTTATTTTTTTTTTTGGCAGGGGGTAATTTTGTGTATTATTAGCGTGTGTGAGCTGCAGTGGTAATTTTGTGTGTTATTAGCGTCCGCTGAGCTGTGGTGATAATTTTGTGTGTTATTAGCGTGTGTTAGGCGCTGCAGTGCGTTAATTTGTGTGTTTTAGGATCAGTGTGTGACGCTGCAGTGGTAAGTTCTGTGTGTTATTAGCGGTGTGTGACGCTGCAGTGGTTAAAGTTGTGTGGTATTAGCGTGTGGACGCTGCAGTGGTAATTTGTGTGTTATAGGTAGTTTTTTTTGGTTGTGGAGCTGCGGTGGTAAGTTTGTGTGTTATTAGCGTGTGGGGAGCTGCGGTGATAATTTTGTGTGTTATTAGCGTGTGCTGCGCTGCGGTGGTAATTTTGTGTGTTATTAGCGTGTGTGACGCTGCAGTGGTAATTTTGTGTGTTATTAGCGTCCGCTGAGCTGTGGTGATAATTTTGTGTGTTATTAGCGTGTGCTGAGCTACGGTGGTAATTTTGTGTGTTATTAGCGTGTGTGACGCTGCAGTGGTAATTTTGTGTGTTATTAGCGTGTGAGGCGCTGCAGTGGTAATTTTGTGTGTTATTAGCGTGTGCTGAGCTGCGGTGGTATTTTTGTGTGTTATTAGCGTGTGCTGAGCTGCGGTTGTAATTTTGTGTGTTATTAGCGTGTGAGGCGCTGCAGTGGTAATTTTGTGTGTTATTAGCGTCCGCTGAGCTGTGGTGATAATTTTGTGTGTTATTAGCGTGTGCTGAGCTACGGTGGTAATTTTGTGTGTTATTAGCGTGTGTGGCGCTGCAGTGGTAATTTTGTGTGTTATTAGCGTGTGTGACGCTGCAGTGGTAATTTTGTGTGTTATTAGCGTGTGTGGCGCTGCAGTCTGGTGCGTCTCACTGTATAATTGTTCAGGAATCTTTGCTGGTGTGAGTCACTGGAGTGGGTGGAGCTTCAGATGATTATCCTCTTACACATCACCCCCCCCCTGCACCGGTCTGTTGCTAGGCAACCTTTAATAAGAGTGAGCAGCAGCTTCACAAAGGATTGTGGGACTGTGGGGGTGTTGAGAGGGGGAGGTGCAGCAGGTTCACTAAACGGCAGCACAATCAACAAGAACAAGCGACACTCCTGTCATCTGTACTGCTGCACGGTATCAGCCTAGAGTCTCTCTCTCTCTGCTCTTTTATTGTCTGGAAGTCTTTCCATGTCCCTCCCTCCTCTGCCTGTCTCTCTCTCTCTCTGTCTATCAATATTTCATATGCCTCTTTCTCCTATGCGAGTAAGCAATGAATAAAAGGAAAGCGGATGTGTGAGGAATAATGGATTACAGTTGAGCTGAGCGGTTCTTCCGTGCTCTTCATATGTAGTTTAACGTCTCACTGCACGACAGAAAACACTAATACTAGAAAACGTATCACACTGTTCGCACTGTCAATACTATATTCCACATACTAGACAGAAACTGCTGCATTCAGTCAGCTGAGTGCCTGCAAAAAGAAAGCTGTTATTGATGAGGAACTTTAACAGTCTCAATTTCTTGTCCGTGCTTAAGCTACTGTATACTAAAATGAAGCTGAACATTTCATCACGGGATACCAAGCATCATTTGTATGCGACACACGTTTAAGGTATTCCATGCATACAGAAAATGTGTGCACTTGTAGTGCAGCAGATTATGTGACAGCGTAGTACAGTAAATAGCAGTACAGTATATAGGATGAGCAAACACTAGCGCTGAATACAAGGACGCAAAGCAAGATGAGCAGCAGGCAGACAGACTAAAGAGTTGATTTTTATTTGCTTTATTCAGCATGTGAAAGAATTCTGATCCATCATCATCATCATCATCATCAAAACACTCGCTCACTATTAAAGTCTCATAGAGGTTTGTGTTCATATTGTCATACAAAAGGAGGAATTCTCTCATTATTATATACACAATCTGTACATGTTTTCACTTGAGAATCATTTCAGAGATGTAAATGACGTAAAAACTTCAGTAACATATCAAAGTGGATGTAGTTCTTATTCCATAGTGAAACAATTCACTCATTCAGCCCCATCCTCTTGCACTGCAGTTACCATGGGAACAGCATTGTAGCACCATGGCAGTGCCATAGCAACAAGAGTATTTAACAGAGAAGTCAGTGTCTTACGCACGCCTTTATCACCCCTGATGAGCGACAAATTCATCGATTGTGTGGAGAAAATAACAGATGGAGTTTGTACCATAGCGATGTGAATAACAGGGTGTTTCTTACCTGTAGAATACTTCAAACCAGCTATACTTACCTTAGAATAATGAGAATATAGTAGTCAACAGAACGTTAAAAGTTGCTTATATATTGCGAATACACTAGAAAAATTATAACTACAGCTATGCGTAATAGGCGTATTTCTCTTTGAACACAAGAAAATGTGATTTTCAAGCATATAGAGCTCAAGCTATAAGCATGGGGGTCGTAGGGAACTCTGTGGTGTGTTGTGTGTGTGTGTGTGTGTGTGTGTGTGTGTGTGTTTGAATCTAAACTATATACGTTTTTAGGAAAACTCAAACATAGATTACTGTGCTATGATGGGAACACCGCCGGCTTCAACATACGAGAAGAAAACACCCTAAAACGCGTTGCTATAATAATAATAATAATGCCCTAAAAATAAAAAAAGTTTAAAGACATGGTTAGAGTTACTGTAACTGCAGAAACAATACAAGAGGAGATGAAAGGTTATTCTGCAGTAGACCTAAAGCGAGGACAGGACCTCACGATAGCAGTACAATTAAAAACATGACACTCTAGCAGCTTACTAATCAGCTTTACAAAGTCAGTCAATCCTTAGAAAGGGTTAAAAGCCCTGCTTCAGATCATACAACACACTCTGTGATGGATGCTGGAGATCTGTGTGTGTGTGTGTGTGAGAGAGAGAGAGAGAGAACCTGGAAACCTTCTCCAGCAGGCGACCAGACGTCTAAACACAATTTAAGAGAAACTAAGTAAACTAAACATGTCCACGACAGCACTGCTCAGCTCTGTTGCACTGCAGTTAAACGAATAAAGGTAAAACCTTAAAATGAAGCCGGTTAGGAGGCAGTAAACAATCAGAATTAAGTAATAAATATGAATTTAAAAAGCAAACTATCGCTTAAAATACCACTTATCATGAGTTATAATGCTTTTGCAAAATTTTGCATATTTTATGTTTTTGTCATTTAGTTTTGTTTTTATCTTTATTTTGGTTATTTGTTATACTTGAAAAAGCTATATTAAAGGTAGACCTTGATGGCTTATATAAAAAGAAATATAGTTACAACCAAAACAAAGAGAAGCGTTAATACTGTCATTTTATCCCTCATTTTTCACCTTCTAAGCAAGAGTCACATGACATGAGTGTAACCAAAGGCGTATCAACAAGATTTCTCGTTAGATATGAAATATCACGGCAGTAGAGACTTGAATATAAATGACGGCATAAAACTCAGCAGAGGTTTGTGCACTTTCACTAATGCATGCGTGTTTCACGGCAGTCTACAGCATGGGAGAGGCTGTTGCCATGGATACATTAGGTTGATGCGGAGACTGGATTCATCACATTCAAATATCCCTAACGCTCAGTAAAGACCTCTAGAGCAGGGTCAGGAAAACAACAGACAAACGAAACCCAATTTCAACAATAGATTACCAGTCAGCAGTGTCTTCACTACATCTCTGAGGTACAGTAATTACCCTGTTTCAAAAAAAAATCTATGAGCATTTATTTTGCTTTCATGATTGTATCTTCACAAAAGACCAGAGTACAGGACAGGGCTGTTCTTGTGTGATGGCGAGGGATGGAGGTGAAACGGGCCATCTGCTCTCCTGTTCTTCTTCTTGCACACACTCGGCAGATGGACGTGCTCTTGTTCTCACCAGCTCGTGGAGATGAACCCATTGGTGTAAACGTAAACTTCACAGGAAATGACATTTTCAGTTCTCTCAAGTTCTGCGTGTTCTGCTAAAATCTGGCTGTGGAACGGTAACAGAATGTTTCTGCTCTTCACCACGCTCCTTGCTCTTTCTCACACGTCAGACTCTATGCTAGAGAGTTTCTCATACACGTGTCCGTTGCTGCCGTTGAAAGGTCGAGGTGGACCGAGACTGAGCTTGCTGGTGTGGTGGTTCCCCATGCACAACTCCGCAGGAAAGTGCGGAGCCAAGTTAGACATGACTCCTGAGGTGGCCGATGCTGGCAGGAAGGAGGTCACGCCCATGGGGCTGAGCAAATCGCTGTGCTGCTGCTGCTTGGTGATGTAGTAGGATTTGGCACCATGCAGCAGACACTGATCATCTCCAAAGGTAGGGATGAAGGGGTTGTGGTCGGTTCGGTCAGGATAGAGAGATTTGGATAAGGAGTGAGCTGGCCCCTCCATGAGTCCTCTTTCTCTCAGGTCCCTCTCGCCCACCGAGCGCCGATGGGGTGCATTCTCCCCCGCTCGGAACAACCCGAATTGTGATCCCGGGCCCCTCTCGGCAGCTCCATAGAACAGCGGGTCACGGTCCGTGTCCTGCTCGGGAACTCCCGGACGCTCAAATATGTGTGCGAAGGGACTAGAGGCGTCTATGCAGCGCTCCCTCTCTTTGAGACTCACGCTGCGCGGTGGCGGCAGTGCCCCGGGGCCGCCGAACCCCAGCGGCATGCCCATCCCGCCTAACTCTTCTCTCTGCAGGTCCACAAAGGTGTCATAGGAATGTTGCCGGCGTAGCGGCTTCCCGCTGAAGGCCCTGCGGCGCTGCACCGGCGTCTGGCCCCTACTGCCGCCCATTTGCTCCAACAGGTGGTTACTGTCCTCGCTGATGTCATACAGGTTGCCTGACTTCTTGCAGGCTTCGCACCGCATGCAAGTGGCTGAACTTGGGCGGCTGCTCCCAACCCCTCCTCCACCCCCCGATGCCACACAGCCACTGCCAACGTAGCCCGTCCCAACCATGTGCATAACTCCACCTCCATGCAGGGCCGTCTGCTTGCTGCCCGCACTGCTGGCACGACAACTACGACATTCCCACTCGCTGCTCCCACTCTTGCTGTCCGGCTTCTTGGGTTTGCCCTTCAGGAAGTCATCCACAGACACCAGGCTGGTGCAGTTGCCTCCTCCTCCCCCACTGGGACCATCTGTAAGATCCACATGCTCCCACTGCGGGATGCCTTCTTTGGGCCGGAACTGGTCTAGGTAGAAATCCCTCAGGCTTTCCTTGTCCTGTAACAGATATGAGGTTGAGCTTACCCCACCGCCTCTTTTGCGCTCAGATGGAGGTGAAGCCGAGCGGTGCCCGTGGTGATGATGGTGGTGGCCATGGTGCTGGCGGCGGCGGTAACCCAACTCAATCTCATCAAGTTCTCTGCGGGACTTTGCCGATGCAGGCCGCTTCTTCAGGCTGTCTCTATACTGCTTGCGTTTCTTAGCATTACCCTCCAGATTGCCATAGGTCACAGTATGAGTGGAAATGTCAGACACGTCAGAACGGATGTTTCCATCATCTGCACCGCCACAAAACCGGTCGTGCCCTGCGATATATCCTGATGCTCCGCCTTTGAAGGAGAATTTTCCATACAGGTCGGCCAGTCCCTGCTTGAAGCCTGGCCCAGACGGAGGAGTCTGGCTCTGCAGCAGGTCGAATTTGCTCATGTTCCTGTGGGTCAGGGCAGAACATGGCTGTGTGCTAAAGATGGGGGCCACACCGCCGCCCAGGCTGTCACAGTCAAACATGCCGCCCTCCAGAGAACTGCTGGAGCCCAGGCTGTGGGGCCGGTTGGGGCCCATCAACCCCAGGGTTGAGCCTCCGTGGCGGTGCAGGTAGTGGTCCTGGTACAGGTTACTGTCCTTCAGGTGCAGGTTGCCAAAGGTGCGCTCCACCTCACTGATGTAGTCGCTGAACATGTTGTCGTCGGGCAGGTAGGGGGCCTTGCAGTCTGAGTGTCCGGCCAGGCTGCGGCCGTGCTCGCTGATGTCATACACGGAGGACTCTCGGCGGATGAAGTCGAGTGCACTGTGCGGGGAACCGTTGACCCCGGAGAAAGATGCCATGTTCTTGGCGGTGCGCAGCAGACGCAGAATATTTGAGTGGGTGTTGTTCATGGTAGCAGAGGGTGAATTCAGTGATGAACTCTTATCTTCGATTTCAACTCCATGAATACAGCTATAAATCTCCTGAGAGAGGAAGAGAGAAAAGTTTCAGTGTTCAGAGATGCCGTAAACATGTTATTTCTAGCTTAATAACGTCTTGAAACTGTATTTTGCACTACTCCAATGTTTAGCATAAATCGTGTGTTTTTCTGAGGAGTGCCTGTGCATGCTTTAGGGAGAGAACTACCCTGCTGAGGGTGAAGGTGAGCCCTGGTTTCCCAGAACACACGCCCATGAAGCAGAAGCGCAGGTGCCAGTAGAAGACGTGTTCAGCGATGAAGGTGATGAGCGACAGAGCCATGGCAGCACCCAGCATGTAGAACACACCCGCCATATTGTCCACGTCCAGCTGACTGCTCATCACTTCATTCTTCTCATGGTGGCAGATCCCGGTGAGCCAGAGAGCCTCGAACTCCTCCATATCACCTGAGACACACACACATATTATAAAGGGTGATGTAATGCTCCTACACACTGGGTCTGTTACAGCAATGAGTTTGATTTGTATTTGTAACAAAGGCTCCAGTAATTCAAAGGTGCTGGCAGACAAATTTGAAAAGGATTCACTGGTGAGACAAGAAGACTGATCAAAACAAGGCAGAAACTCAGCACCAAGAACAATGGGAAAACATGAGGGCTATCAATAAATAAGACATCATGATTTAACTGAACACTCAGGAAGGGATCAGAGCATATCCAGGTTTAAAGCATTGTTTCTAAGTTACCCGAAAATGGGGAACATTAGACCCCTTTGTCATGTGTTGATTAATTTCCATATGAATCTGTGTAAAATAGGACCAGGGAACATAGGAATGACTCCCAGGGAGCAAGGACAGGACAAAAACAAAAACATTTAACTTAAAAAATACACAACCAAGCCATGCAAGTCCAAGAAGCAAAAGCGCATCAAAATCCAAACATGTCCAATTTCCAAAAATGCAACAACAGTCAGCCAATCATGAATTTTGTGATGAGCTCCTTGGATCACAGGGTAATATTTCACAAGACTTACTAATGCAAACATCATAATTTCTGCTTAAAATTTGAAAGTCATATTTTTTATTGGGTGCAGCATTTACACTGCATGACTGAGGGTTGATGGATTAATTTTTTACTAGTGAACAAGCCGGCAGATAATTGTTTATCTGATGTAAATGACTCAACATGAGCAGTACCATCTCCAAAGAGCTGCAGGATGGCAAGGTCCACCTGTCTTTTCCAACCCGAGTCTTTCTGGATGGCGATGCCATAGCCGGTGGAAGCGAACACTTTCCCGGAGCCGATGGTGACCAGCTTACAGCCCTCATCTCTGCCCGCCATGTAATTCAGGACGGCAGCATCGTAAATGAAAGCATCCAGCTTCCTGTGATTTAAAACAGGACACGCACTCAGAACCTGCAGTGTCTCTGTTTCTACAGAGATAATATTTTCATTAATGACTGATCAGAGAAGTGCCTCAGGTGGTTTCCCACACTCACCCTGTTTTTAAACTGTACAGCGCTTCATTCACATTGCGCTGGTGGAATTTGACCATGTAGGAGTGCATCTCTCTGTAGTTATTGCGGATATTTCTCTCGGTGCTGCCATTCGGCACCGTCCCGAAGCGAAACGGCGGGGAGAAGTCATTGGGTCTCTGAAACTGAAGACAAACCAACAGCACAAGAGTTAGTGAATAGACAGACTGACCAGAAACGTACAGTTGTATTTTCCATTGAAGCACCTTTTTATCGCTGAGGCCCGACACCTGGTCCACGTACTCTTCCTGAATCATAAATGCAGCCAGGTTAGCAGTATAGCTGGCCAAGAAAATCACAGCAAAGAAGGCCCAGACAGACACCATAATCTTGCTGGTGGTTCCTCTGGGGTTCTGCACTGGGACGGAGTTATTGAAGACCAAACCCCAGAGCAGCCAGATGGCCTTTCCAACAGTGAACGACGGACCTCCGGCCTCTGAGAGCACAGAAACACAACATGAGTGACTCCATCACTCTCGCTTAACACCTGAGAGAAGTGAAGGAGCCATGCGAGTCTTTTGTGACAAGCGTGAAGGAGCAGTTTAGTAGCTGGAGATCCAGGTCAGCAGGGAAAAACAACACTGAATGCAACCCACCATATACTCCCTGTACCTTCTGTTGTTTATGTAACAAACTTTATGATATTTTGGTTCAGTTTAATTTGTCATTTGGAGAACCGAGTCAAATTAGACTGATGCCAACATGACAACAGTGTTTTTATAGTGGTTCGCAAAATATGCTGCTCCACAAGAATCCTCTTATAACTTTTGGGAACACAACATTCAAAAGCAATCACCAACAACCAATATCACTAGATTTGTAATGAGAATCACTTGTAAAACTGTAGCCAATGTGTTTTGTGCCACCAAGGATCTATAGTTTTAAATACTCAATTAAATACTTAACAGCAAACAGGAGCTTCCGAATGCAATTTTTATCAGAAAAAATAGACTTATTCCTCAAATTGTTCATCCTTAATGGACAGGCTGTGTGGCATGAACCATGAGCAAAACTACAGAAGAACTGCATGACATTCAAGTTCTGGAAATTACAATAAATAATGAATGATTCCCAGGAAATAGCTGCAGTATTTGTCAGCAAAGCTCCCCCGATGAGCTCATGTGTGCGGATGTGGTGGCACTCGTTCTGTACCTCTGCCGTCGATGAGACGACGATTGTAGCCCACGGGACTGAAGTATTCGAACACGAACACGGCGATGGCACAAACCAGCAGCAGCATGACGAACATCATGATCCAGACATCCGCACTGAATGGCTCTATGGACGGAGAACAGACACACTTCACACGTCAGCAGATACAGAACAGCAGAGAATGAATAGACGGAAGAAGGAGAACTCTCACCGAGGAACGCAGATGGAGACACAGTGCCGTTGCTCCGTGAGACCATGACGCTGATGCCCGTCTCTATGAAGGGCACAGAGAAATCGATGACCTCTGACCTCTCCTCATTGATGGTCAGCGAGCCGACGGCCATGTGAGCGTTCTTCAGCACCACCTGCAGACAGACAGACAGGTTAGAGACAGACAGACAGACGGGTGAGATACACAGACAGACAGACAGGAGAGAGACAGACAGACAGGTTAGAGACAGACAGACAGACAGACAGAGAGACGGGTGAGACACATACAGACAGACAGGTGAGAGACAGACAGACAGACAGATAGACAGGAGAGATAGCAGTTGTCAAATTTCTAGTGGTTTATCAGCTACCTCTACATTTGACCACTATAAAAATAGCACATCAATACAGTTCAAGCACGCTTGGAGAGGCAGGTTAGCTTCATTCCCAGCATTCATAGCTGCACCGTGTTGACATGAGGACAGATATGGAGACGCGAACAGCAGATATGAGACGAGAGATTCTAGATCAACAACAAACAGTAAGTGGGTTATCACACTGTCTCTCTCTCTCTGTCTGTCTGTCTGTCTGTCTCTCGCTCTCTCTGTTGGTAATTTTAGCTCTAAATACCTGAACTTCACTTCACATGACTAATCTGGGGTACGACAGTGTGTGTGTGTGTGTCTTATGATAGGATGGCAGTGTGAGAAATGTAGATTGAAACCATGAGCATTTTTTTA
Source organism: Sinocyclocheilus anophthalmus (assembly GCA_018155175.1). Lineage (NCBI taxonomy): Eukaryota > Metazoa > Chordata > Actinopteri > Cypriniformes > Cyprinidae > Sinocyclocheilus > Sinocyclocheilus anophthalmus. Next base: position 217,785 of record JADLZN010003820.1, read on the forward strand.
GCATAAGGGCACACACAGCTGTCTAAATGAGGACATTGCATGCTCTATTAAGACTTTGATTGTTTTTTTTTAAACGGCTGATTATAAACACTATCGACTAGCACAAACACACACTAACCCTCACAGACAATGATTGCAGTCCCTGGCTTGATTTATAAAAGATACGAGCCGTACCTCTCCCACCATCCCGTTCCATGTGCCGTTGATCTTCTTGCCGTGTTTGCCGTTGGTGACCAGATAAAGGTCGTAGGTGAACTTCACAGACTTGGCGATCTTCTTCAGGATGTCGATACAGAAGCCTTTACAGCAGCGCTTGATGTAGATGCCAGAATCCCCCGTCTGATTCCTGACAGACAGAGACACACGTGAGTGACCTGACAGATCAAGCGTTAGTGATCAGATCAGTGAAACCACAGACGGAGGTCATCAGAAACGATGACGTTAATATGATGTTAATAGCAGGAGGAAATGCCGTATGGTGATGTGATCGCTGAAAACACGTTTCAAGAGAGAATGAGTGAGTGTGTGTGTGTGTGTGTGTGTTTACAGTGATTTGAGCTGCTTGCGGCAGGGAACCGTGTTCCTCATGCAGGTGCCGCTGAGTGGATCCACGTCCTCCACCGTCACGAACGGAGCCTCCTCCAGCGTCACGATGGACAGATGATCGTCCTCACGGCTCTCCGTCCCAGAGTACAGCTCGAACCGCGGCCACACGTGAAACTTCATCGACAGAGAGCCGTTCTCCCACTTACCCACCTGCACACACAGACATTCTCAAACTCACGAGCATCTGCTGGTCGTTCACATGGAGAGCCAAAGCAGAGCGGCTGAACACAGAATCACGTCTCAAACACACTTACTCTGTCCCACTGCCTGTCCTTGTTCAGCAGGATGATCACCAGTTTGGGGTGCATCTGATAGCCGTCCTCACTGAAGGAGAGATTCCGGCCCTCGAACGTCACGTTCATCAGATACCTGTCATCCACAGACACACTTACTGATCAAACACTGCTGCAAAATACTGCCATAAAAATAAATAATCATAACAATAATAATAAATAATAAAGCTAATAAGACATAACGGTAATAAGAATAAAATAGTATAAAAATTTGTATAAAAATAATGATGAATAAAAGTAATCATAAATATAATAATTAATAAGTGGGAAAAAAATAATAAAGAAAAAAACAAGAAAAGAAAAAATAATTCATATTAATATAGAACAAACTGATAAATAAAAACCTGGAATGATCGCTGTCATCTGTCTATCAATATTTGTCAATGTTTATATGGTTTCATTGTGTGAAATATGTATTGTGTTGTTATGGCAACCACAACCACTGCAGCTTCCAAACTCCTCCCCTGTGTTACCATGGAAACCATCCTCATGAGAGAGAGAGAGAGCTGCTCTATCACAACTAAAACACAAACACAACACACTGTGTGTGTGTGTGTGTGTGAGTGTGTCTCACCTGAGCACCTCGTTGTTGTTTCTTGTGCTGTGGCTCTTCTTGTCAGGGGCCCCGTGGCACTCAGACTTCAGTAGCATGTGCGGCCCGCGCTCCATAATCATGGTGGACGACGCTGATGCGATCACAGCCACACCGTCACGCACGCGAGCCTCCAACCCATAATCCCACTCGTCATACGACACAGAGATCATGCCTGCACACACGGACCGCCGCTTTATCAGGGATTTTACAGGTACATGAAACTAAAACCATCAAAAATAAAATAAAATAAACTTTAACTGAAATAAAATAAAATAAAAAACGAACTGCATTTTAGCTAGTTTCCAAAGCAACATTTCTCATTTTCATATAGTTATATTTGATGTACTAAAAGCAAAAACTGAAAAAAATTGAATAAAAACTACAATTTACAAACTCACAAAAATGGCTAAAAATAAAAATGAAAACTGAATATCAGTCCACATGTGAATAAACTCTAAGAGTGTGTCAGTGCCGCTAGAGTAGGCCCGGCGGGTCACCTGTGGGAAACTCGGCCGGGATGTGGTCAGCGTCTCCCGCCACCAGAGACGGGGCGATCCAGGTGTAGCCATAGCCCGTCAGGCCCACCGAGTGCGCCACCTCCAAGATGATGTTGGCCTCCTCTTTGGTGGAGTAGAGCAGGAAGACGGGGCTCTGCAGCTTCTTCAGTTGGTTCTGGATCTTAGCGTCTTCCATCGGCCACAGGTGTCCCAGCAGCAGACCACTCCTCCAGCTCACAGCCCACAAAAACTGTTCCGATGGTGGCTGCGGATCTGAGGACGGGGGCACGAGAGAGAGCGTCACACACACACACACACACACACACACTCCACGCACACACAGAAACACTCACACACACACACACTCACACACACACAGATATACACAGATACACACACACACATACACACATACACACGCACACACACACACACCCACTCACTCACTCACTCACACACACACTCACACACACACACACACACACACACACCACACACACACCCACACTCACTCACTCAATCCTCACTCACACACTCTCAAACACAGACACATATGTCTGGTCAGCTGTCCTTGTGGGGACTCTCCATAGGCGTAATGGTTTTTCTACAGACCGTATATTCTATTGCCCTACACAAACCTACCCCTAAACCTACCCCTCACAGGAAACTTTCTGCATTTTTACTTCTCAAAAAAACTCATTCTGTATGAATTATAAGCTTTTGTACCCATGGGGACCTCAATTTAGGTCCCCACCGTGACACGAGTCCCCATGAGTCTGTGTGTAGTCAGGTTTAAGTCCCAACCAGGATATATAAACCTGTACACACACACACACAAACACTCACCACACACAGATATACACGATACACAACACATCACTCACACACACACACACAAACACACACACACACACAACACACACTCAACATAACACACACACAACACAGATATACACAGATACACACACACACACACACTCACACACACACACACACACCACTCACACGAACTCGCTCTCTCTCACACACACCCCCATCCCCACACACAACACACTCAACCCACACACACACACACACACAGAAACACACACTCACACACTCACAAACACACACACACACACACAGATATACACAGATACACACACTCCATACAGCAGCTTTACCTTGGTAACAAAGTCCTGGTAGCCGGGGTAGTATGTGGTGACGATGGAGAAGATGTACCAGTCGTACTCCTCCATGATGTTGAGCATGACAGACGCCTGCTGCTCGATGGAGGGTCCGAACTGAAAGAACATGGAGTTATCGTCCTGCAGAGAGACACACAGGAGTCAGTGTGAGTGTGTGTGAAAATCAGGATTGTTTATATCATCACTGAATGTAACTATATTATCATCCAGCACTAATCAGCTAAATGCATTATATTATAAACATTAACTGTACAGCTTCTTTGAAACAGTGAGTATGTGAAAAGCGCTATACAGTATAAATACATTTGAATTTGATCAAGTTGAGCAGGTGATGATCAAATGATCTGCAGGATCACATGACCAGACAACCACACACGTTACAGACCTTCACATTCAAAGATCTTCATTTAACGCTCACGTCACTCTCTCGTGTTTTGTGCCGTTACGTCACATGTTGAGGATCCTCTAATTAAACTCATACCCATGTAATTAGTCCTTACAGCTTAATTACAGCTGACCTCATTCTAGTGCTTATTTTTAATTAAATATGTGGCTCCTTTTAACAAGACCATTAGAGACACTAAACCAGACCATCATAGAGAAACTACATGAGACTGAACATCATCACACTAAAATAGTCCATAATCCATAATAACTAAAAAGTGCATCTGCTGTTGTCTCTTGCATCAGAATCCAGACACATATGTGTTTAGAGCTGTTTAACCAGTGCTTGATCTGTGCAGATTTCTCTCCTGATTCACACCAGAACACTGACTCACTGGAGGAAGCGTTATTATGGATTATGGACTCTATGGTATTTGAGTTAAACACGTCTTAATACTGGATTAGTTTCAGCTTTTGTCTTCTCCAGATGTTCACTGATGGACTGGAGTGCTGTGGATTATTGTGATGTTTTTATCAGCTGTTTGGACTCTCATTCTGACGGCACCCATTCACTGCAGAGCATCCATTGCTGAGACACTGATGCAGTGCTACATTTCTCCAAACCTGATGAAGAAACAAACTCATCCTGAGGGTGAGCACAATCTCATATTTGAGTCAACTATTCCTTTAAGAATTCAATTAAATTTAATTAATAATACTAGCATTTCAATTACCAACACGATGAGATAATACATGAAATGGTTCAAATACACAATAGATAATGTGATATCAGACAGAGAGCAACAGCACCCTCACACAAACCGCACTCACTCACTAACTCACACACTCACTCACTCACTCACTCACTCACTCACTCACACACTAACTCACTCACTCACTCACTTACACTCACTCACTCACACACACACACACACAACACACACAACCACACACACAACACACACTCAATCACTCAATCACTCACTCACACACTCAATCACTCAATCACTCAATCACTCACACACACACACACTCACTCAATCACTCACACACACACACACACACACCCAAACTCACACACTCACACACTACACTCACTCACTCACTCACTCACAAACAAACTCACTCACTCACTCACTCACACACCCCCACACACACAAACACACACACCACACCACACACACACACACACAAACACACACCCACCACTCACTCACTCACTCACTCAATCATCCACTGTAAACACACACACACACACACACACACACACCACACTCACTCACACACACACACAACACACACACACACACACACACACACACTCACTACTCACTCTCTCACTCACACACACACAAACCAAACACACCACACACATGCACTCACCGCACGCACACACACACACACACATTCCCACCACGCACTCACTCACACACACACAACACAAACCACACACACTCACTTCACTCCACTTCATCACACTCCCCACACACACACACTCACTCACACACACACACACACATTCACTCACTCACACTCTCACTCACTCACTCACTCAACTCACTCACTCACTCACTCACTCCACACACTCACTCACTCAATCACCACCACATTCACTCACTCACACACACACACACACCACACACACACAACAAGAGTGGTCTTCCGCTGTCAAACTGGGATACACACTGCTTTGGCGCTGGCTCTCTGATTATCCGAAATCAACACAAACAGACACACACGAAACTATTCCAGTCAAATTCTGACAAGGCTCCGAATGATGACAGACTGTGTTTTTTTTAATTCAAATAGAGGTTAAATAAAAACCTGTAAATGTACCCCTTGTGTTCTGTGTCGTCATACATTAAGTTGGGATCTCAAGGAGTCTCTGATCTAAAATGTTACAGTGTTCTCGATTGCGTAAACCATTTCTTGAATTGGGAATCCTTTTCCGAAACTCTAAACACAAATTCCATACACTTCTCACCAATTCAACAGTACTCCTATTCAGGTTCAAAATGAAGCTCTCCACTCAAAACTATTCACTCTTGCAGAAAAAACAAACTTCGCCCTCAGACATGACACACAAGACCTCAGAAACACACACAACAACATAGTCTTACACACTAATGAGATCAATTCATAACACTGTTGCAAAAACCTTCTTTTGGCAACCAGGTATCATTTTACAGCTCAATGTCTAGTATACAACTTAAATATAGCAGATACAGTGAAATTCAACAATAAGCTTTAAGAAAAGTTTATTTTAATTACACTGCTGTAAAGAGATCTTACAGTACAGTAGATGAAAAGCACTAGAAAGGAAAAGGTCAAATACCAAAGAATTGAATATGAACACAACAGAATATAGAGTCATCTCTTAGTTCTGTAAAAATACAGTACATGTAAGAAGTACTTGGCTACAAATCAATCTGTCAGCTCTGAGTTTGAAGGTGTACAATGTGCTACAGTATTTACTGTACATAGAAGAGTTCTCTCATCTGAAGTACTGCTACTATGTAGTGTAATTATACTGTATATACTGTGTGTAATTAGTGTAGAAAGCCTGTAGATGAGCCTGTGCCAGCTGTCCTCAAGCACAAGAACATGGTCAACTACAGCGATGTATATATTATCAGGAACAAATGTGCTTTGACCCCGTCCCCTTCATTTTTCTTTCCCCCTCCTCTTCCTCTTTGTCTCCCGCTATCAGGATTCATTTCCCAAAGCACATAATCACTTGTGCTCGTTTTACATCATCCTGAGATTCTGACTTGTGTGTCATCAGTTTTGCTACTGAATGTTCACACATGGAGAAATGTGTGCTGTTTGAGTTCATATTGTGATGCTTGAGATAATTATATTGTGAGTTTGTGTTTTCTGAATGAAAAACTGGTTAAACCTGTGCAAAATGAGGGCACTTTTGTTGGGCATTTTAACATGGGGGGGTCTATGGGACTGACTCCCTTTTGGAGCCAGCCTCTAGCGGCCAGTCGATGAAATGCCGTTTAAGTCACTTCCGTGTTGGATTCAAGAGAGAGAGAGCGGAAGGTTGCCGCTTGACATTAAAGTATTTAACGCAATTAAAGCAGTGGCGGAGCTAGGGTTGGCCACCCCACTCACAACTGCACTCAGATGAAATGTTGTCAGGCCATATGTCAGTAAAAAAATTTTGCTGTCCTGTCAGCTGGTATACTGTGCTCGTAGCATGTGCTCTTCAATTGCACGCACAAATACAGCGTTGCACACTATATATCATTTCATATCAAAGCGCAAACGAAACGTGCATGCATTATTGTAGTTATGACGTCAGTTAAGTCATGAAGTTACCAAAAAGGCGATTAAAGCTGCCTTAAAACTGTGCAAGCAAGTATATGTTATATATGGCGAAGTCGTGGCCTAATGCTTAGAGAGTCGGACTCGTAACCCAAAGGTTTTGGGATTGTAGGTGGGGGGAGTGAATGTACAGCTTCCACCTTCAGTACCACGACTGAGGTGCCCTTGAGCAAGGCACCAAACCCCCCACTGCTTTCATGCCTCTGAAGAGGTTTTCCAAACTGTCCTGGAGCAGCAGCACTGTCTCCCTCATCTAACACACTCGATTCAACTCCTCAGCGCATTAGTAGAGACTTTAAGAGCTGCAGTGGGTCAGAAAAGGTAAAGAGTTATGAGAAACTATGATGTGAGTCAGATCCGCGTCACGTTCAGCAGCGGCAGCTCTTAAAGCAGCCAAAATAACCAAATAACCCAGCTGCTGTGATGTCTATTAATCAAAGAACAAAAGAAAAAAGAGGAAATCAATCACTTCTGTAGCTTTAAGGATTCATCTATATTTAATTTAGAATTTAGTGTTTGATAACTTTATTCTATTTCTGTATTTGTGACTAATGGTCTCTCTGAGGATCAAATCCTAGAGCCGCCCCGTCTAGAGAGATGGACTACATAAATCCAGATAAAATTGATGGTAAAGCTAGTGTATCTGTAAGTGTAATGTATTCTGTATTACACTTCATTTCCAGCGTTATCGTTGAAATGATTGCAAAGATATTATTTAAACAGAACTGAGCTGATGATGACATCACTGAATTCAATGATGAAACTGCCTTTAACTGGGAAAATGTGTGTTTACTATTGTCATTTGCATTATTGACACTATTTTCCTACTTAATGCTGTTCAGTTGCTTTGTCACAATCTGTATTGGTTAAAAGCGCTATATAAATAAAGGTGGGGAATTGACGTGACTTGACGTCTAGTTCATAACTGGCGAGGACACAGGTAGCAAAGATGTTCCCTTAAATTATAAGTTGTTATTTTTTAGTCTAATAAATATTCAAATTGACAGCTCTCAATTATACTGTAATGTTGAATGGCTAGTCAATGATTAAATATTAGGGAGAAAATTTTTTATTTCATAGAGACATCAGTAGTATTGGTTTCAGTGATACTCGCCTTCAGTCATAAAAAAAGACGCCACTAAACAAATATTAAAAAATTTACTGTCTTTATGTTCTTTTTACATTAATTTGAAGATTGAATGTAAAACGATTGCAATATAAAAGTATATTTAAAAAAACGTTCATGTTAGGTGGGATTAATCGCGATTAATCGCGATTAATTTCAGAAAAAAAATTTGCAATTAATTAGTTAATTTTTTTTTTAATCGATTGACAGCACTAGTTAATATATTTAATGTCATATAATTGCATTGTTTTTCTCTGACCTAAAAACAACATGTGTTCATAATGAATTTGTAATATAATTCATATATTTATCATAATGCTCTTCTCTAGAGAGATTTTTCTAGCTATGGAGTTTGTTCCCTGAATGTCTTTCCTGCGGTGAATGTGACATTATTGATCTCAAGCTGTTTTACTGAAATCTTTCTGTGGTTGAATCACTGATTGATTGATTCCAGAGTCAGGATGATTTCAGTAGTTGTTCGTTTTTTGATGTTATTTGTGCTGTACTAGTAGTAAAGAGAAGAGAGAGGATAGCTTCCCTCAGCCATTCTGTCACCACACATGTAAAGCCTCAAAAACACATTTAGTGACCTGCATTTTGTATAAAAAGGGCTTAGCATTTGAAAGTGGATAATTGATTCATATTACAAGTAACAAAACAGAAAGATTATTGTGTTTACTGGATGGGAGGAGTTACAATAAGTTTTGTGAGTTTACACAGCAACGTACGTGAGTGAGTGATGCATGGGTGTGTGTGTGTGTGTGGTGGTTGTGGTGTTTTGTGTGTGTGAGGGAGAGAGAGAGAGAGAGAGAAGAGAGAGAGACAGAGAGAGAGAGAGAGAGAGTGTGTGTGTGGTGGGTGTGTGTGTGTTTGTGTGTGAGAGTGTGTGTGTGTGTGGGTGTGAGAGTGAGAGAGAGAGAGAGAGTGTGTGTGTTGTGTGTGTGTGGTGTGGGGAGAGAGTGAGGTGAGTGTGCATGTGTGTGTGTGAGAGAGAGAGAGAGAGAGTGTGTGTGTGTGTTGTGTGTGTGTTTGTGAAATGAGAGAGAGAGAGAGAGTGGGTGGTGGTGTGTGTGTGTGTGTGTTGTGGTGTGTGTGTGACGAGGAGTGTTGTGGGGTGTGTGTGGTGTGTGGGGGGGTGTGTGTGTGTGTGTGTGTAGTGCGTGTGTAGTATGTGTAGTGAGTGTGTAACAGATTGTGGTGTCCTGACAGCAGGAATCTTTGGCACAGAGCTCTGTGTAATTGACTGAGCATAACTCATACTCTCATTCAGCCGTCTCTCTCTCTCTCTCTCTCTCTGTGATGATCAGCAGACAGCAGGAACAACAAGCAGGACAAAGGAAGGACGAACAGAAGGAGAGACGCAAAGAGATGCAGACAGAGAGAGAGCGAGAGAGAGAGAGGATGTCGCCTGTACGAGAAGTCGAGGCATTAGAACAGAGAGAACGAGATAGAGCAAGAGCGAGAGAGAAGGAGTCAGGAGGAGCCCTAAATATGCGTCCTAGTTCTGTGCTGTTTAAAGGGGAGTACACATGATACAGTCACTATCTAAACCAGGCCACAGAGAGAGAGAGAGATGGAGAAACAGGTGAGACTCTACTTCTCACACTGTTGAAGGTCAGGCACTAAAGGTCGTCCTGTCTGACCTCTGACCCCTCAGGCTCTCGATCTACTGTCAGTTCAGAAGACCAGCAGCACATCACAGACATCAGATAATGTTCATTACAAGTCGGGGTTCAACCAGTCACAGAACTGGCGGCTTGGATCACATGACCATTTTTATGCTTTCCATGTATTACTAAAAGAACACTTGAAGTACTGTTTCAATGCCACAGCAAAACTACTAGCCTAACTAATACAATTCAAACATTATTAAAAACAAGTGAACGGTAATAAAATAAGAACAAATTAACTAATTACATGCACAGATAAACACAACAGAACAACTTTAGAACGCTTTGAGTGCGAAAGCAGCGTGCGAGAACCGAATAAAGTTCTCTTTCACCTCTTCTTGCGTTTGAATGATTTAAAGTTGCTTGAATGTTTAAACTGGCAAAACTTGAAACACGTGCATCACTCTACAATGGATAAACTTTGCAGCTAATCCAGGAATCACGTGCGTGTCGAACCGTGGGGCCTGGTTTAACCTCTTATCACAAGAAGAACCTACACAGAGACTCACCTTCACTAGCTTTACCATCAATTTTATCTGGATTTATGTAGTCCATCTCTCTAGATGGGGCGGTTCTAGGATTTGATCCTCAGAGAGACCATTAGTCACAAAGACACAAATTACCTAAATTAACTTTACAGTGCCTGTGAAAACTGTATTTACTTAAGACGTTACCGACTGTGTTTACGTGGATACTTGTCAAGACAGTCATTCTGACATCATTTTGTGTGTATTTGCGCAAGAAGACACAAAAGAGAACTCACTTCGGTACTCATGTGCTGTCCAAACAACACAACCAGACAAGCATAAACCAGTGCAAGACAACATAAGACAGCCTAAACCAACACAAACCAGTACAAGACAACATAAGATAGCATAAGCCAACATAAACCAGCCTAAACCAACACAAACCAGCATAAACCAGTACCAACCAGCATAAACCAACATAAAACAGCATAAGCCAACATAAATCAGCCTAAACCAGCACAAATCAGCATAAACCAGTGCAAGACAACATAAGACAGCATAAGCCAACATAAACCAGCCTAAACCAACACAAACCAGTACAAGACAACATAAGACAGCATAAGCCAACATAAACCAGCCTAAACCAACACAAACCAGTACAAGACAACATAAGACAGCATAAGCCAACATAAAACAGCCTAAACCAACACAAACCAGTACAAGACAACGTAAAACAGCATAAGCCAACATAAACCAGCCTAAACCAACACAAACCAGTACAAGACAACGTAAGACAGCATAAGCCAACATAAACCAGCCTAAACCAGCATAAACCAGTACAAGACAACATAAGACAGCATAAGCCAACACAAACCAGCCTAAACCAACACAAACCAGTACAAGACAACATAAGACAGCATAAGCCAACACAAACCAGCCTAAACCAACACAAACCAGTACAAGACAACATAAGACAGCATAAGCCAACACAAACCAGCCTAAACCAGCATAAACCAGTACAAGACAACGTAAGACAGCATAAGCCAACACAAACCAGCCTAAACCAGCATAAACCAGTACAAGACAACGTAAGACAGCATAAGCCAACACAAACCAGCCTAAACCAACACAAACCAGTACAAGACAACATAAGACAGCATAAGCCAACACAAACCAGCCTAAACCAACACAAACCAGTACAAGACAACATAAGACAGCATAAGCCAACACAAACCAGCCTAAACCAGCATAAACCAGTACAAGACAACGTAAGACAGCATAAGCCAACACAAACCAGCCTAAACCAGCATAAACCAGTACAAGACAACGTAAGACAGCATAAGCCAACATAAACCAGCCTAAACCAGCATAAACCAGTACAAGACAACATAAGCCAGCATAAACCAGCCTAAACCAGCATAAACCAGTACAAGACAACATAAGCCAGCACAAACCAGCCTAAACCAGCACAAACCAGTACAAGACAACATAAGCCAGCATAAACCAGCCTAAACCAGCATAAACCAGTACAAGACAACGTAAGACACCATAAGCCAACACAAACCAGCCTAAACCAACACAAACCAGTACAAGACAACATAAGACAGCATAAGCCAACACAAACCAGCCTAAACCAACACAAACCAGTACAAGACAACATAAGACAGCATAAGCCAACACAAACCAGCCTAAACCAACACAAACCAGTACAAGACAACATAAGACAGCATAAGCCAACACAAACCAGCCTAAACCAGCACAAACCAGTACAAGACAACATAAGTCAACACAAACCAGCCTAAACCAACACAAACCAGTACAAGACAACATAAGCCAGCATAAACCAGCCTAAACCAGCATAAACCAGTACAAGACATAATGTAAGACCAGCAAAGACAACACAAACCAGCCTAAAACCAGCATTAAAACCAGTACCAAGAACAACATAAGACAGACTAAGCCAACAAAAACCAAGCCTAAACCGCATAAAAACCAGTACAAGGACAACGTTAAGACAGCATAAGCCACACAAACCAGCTCGAAAACCAAAACACCAAACAGACAAGACAACGTGAAGACAACATAAGCCAGCATAAACCAGCCTAAACCAGCATAAACCAGTACAAGACAACGTAAGACAGCATAAGCCAACACAAACCAGCCTAAACCAACACAAACCAGTACAAGACAACATAAGCCAGCATAAACCAGCCTAAACCAGCAAAGGACCAGTTACAAGGGGACAAAACATAAGTCAACACAAACCAGCCTAAACCAACACAAACCAGTACAAGACAACATAAGCCAGCATAAACCAGCCTAAACCAGCATAAACCAGTACAAGACAACGTAAGACAGCATAAGCCAACACAAACCAGCCTAAACCAACACAAACCAGTACAAGACAACATAAGACAGCATAAGCCAACACAAACCAGCCTAAACCAGCATAAACCAGTACAAGACAACGTAAGACAGCATAAGCCAACACAAACCAGCCTAAACCAACACAAACCAGTACAAGACAACGTAAGACAGCATAAGCCAACACAAACCAGCCTAAACCAGCATAAACCAGTACAAGACAACGTAAGACAGCATAAGCCAACACAAACCAGCCTAAACCAACACAAACCAGTACAAGACAACATAAGCCAACATAAACCAGCCTAAACCAGCATAAACCAGTACAAGACAACATAAGTCAACATAAACCAGCCTAAACCAGCACAAACCAGTACAAGACAACATAAGCCAGCATAAACCAGCCTAAACCAGCATAAACCAGTACAAGACAACATAAGCCAGCATAAACCAGCCTAAACCAGCATAAACCAGTACAAGACAACATAAGCCAGCATAAACCAGCCTAAACCAGCATAAACCAGTACAAGACAACATAAGCCAGCATAAACCAGCCTAAACCAACACAAACCAGTACAAGACAACATAAGTCAACATAAACCAGCCTAAAACAACACAAACCAGTATAAACCAGTACAAACCAGCTTAAACCAGCCTGGACCTCTCCGTACAGAGAATCATAAAGTGCATAAAGTGACGGTTCACCCAAAAAATGTCTCATTCCTCACGTCACTCCAAACCTGAATGAGTTTAAAGAAGATATTTTGAAGAACATTGGGGTTCAAAGAACACTGGACTCCACTGACTCCCGTTACACTGAGACATTCCTCAAAATATCTGCTGTTGTTCCACTGAAGAGCGTAAGTCAAACTGGTCTGAGCGAGGAAATGATGACAGAACAATCATGCTATGGGTGAACTATTCCTTTAATCAATATTGATCTGTCTTCTGTCCAGCTGCTTTACAGCTGAAATTAAAGTTGTTTAATAATTGATGAATTTTGCAACCTTAATACTAACATTTTCTGTATGTGTATCCCTAGAGAAAATAACATATTAGTCAAGACTTAAAATGAACACATTTTGTAGTATTAAAAAGTCTGCGACTGGAGCCGCTCAACCCTCTCAATTCTTCTTTTTATTGTTGTTAAACGATTCTCTACTTTTTTCTGCGCTTTTTTCCATTCGGTCTCTTTGCTTTGTCGTGTGATTCTTTTAAATGTCTTCTGTGCTGTTTGTGCGTTGCATCTTTGTTTTTCTTTGTATTTTTCTGAATAACAAAAAGCAAAATAAAAAAACTGTATTGTATGAAGTGCTAGTTAACACGCGTGACCTGACTAGCACTGAACTTAGCGTCCAGTTCCTCTGTAAAGCTCATGGCTTGACATTGTGAAGGTTGCGCGTGGTTAGCGCTAGGCAGGACGCGTGGGCCGAGCAGCGGTTCTTCATCTTCATCTTCATTGGCGTGTTTAGCGGAGAGAGAGAGACGAGTGCGGTGTGATTTCGCAGCGTTTAGAGCTCGTGGGCGCAGCTCTGACTCACAGCCATCCATCATTTTCTCTCAGTGTCTGACGCTTCCTGCGGCTCATCATGATCCTTACACACACACACATACATAGTTTCCCATCATGCATCTCTGCAGAATGCACCTTACCTTAGCGGCCATGATCATGGAGGAGCCTCCCTTCACGCCCAGGATGGGGATGTGCGTCTGCGCGGAGATGAAGTCCAGGATCTGTGCGATGGCCTCCTGGTCGGTGTCGTCTCCGAACACCACGCCCTGCAGCCAGTGCTCCGTCATCAGGTCGCAGATGCTCTTGATGATGCTCTTGGGGTCCGTCTCGTTCATGGTGAGCATCTCCACGTTGGGCGCCAGCGGCATGTGGCCAAAGTCGTCTTTGTCACGTGTGCCGGCGAGCGCCACCTCACTGGAGTTTCCCACCAGCACCACCGCGATGCTCAGGCCCTGCACCAGCTTGGAGATGGGCGGATACTGCGCCACCGATGATGGGATGTAGTGGGCCACGCCGCCTCCACCCCGCTCACGCCGTGATTGGATGGCCAGCGGTGGCAGCAGCAGCAGCAGACACATGGCCAACAGCTGCTGCAGCGACGGGCAGGGCCAGTGACGCGGGGGCGGAGCCAGCACATGAAGCCACGCCCGTCTTGCCTGAGAGGGTGGAGCTAAGTCGCGGTAAATGCAGACGGACATGATGGAGGAGCGAAAAACCTGCGAGATAAACAGACAGACAGAGATTACAGCACATCCGTTCATGAGCAAGTGTCCTAAATGCAGATATTTGCAAAAAGATGACCTCACCATTGTTTTTATATTTCCGAAAGTGGGAGGATCTTTCTGACATGTCATTCGTTAAACAGTATTGTGAAAGGAAATCAGTAAACGAGCACCTGGAATTCTGAACTTCACAATATTGCACAGCATGTGCTAATGATCAGAGGGTTTCAGAGGAGAACCGGCGAGAAACGCTTGTGTGGACCATTAAATTCGAGCAGTTTTACAGCATTCATTTGACAGACTGATATTAATATCATCCACTTCAAAAGATGTTGCAAATACTGAGTGTTTCTGGGCCAAAGAGTGTTCCTGTCAAAACTGAACATCACAGACCAAAAACTCACACTGAACGTCACGAGAGAGACAAAGAGAGATGCAATGACCAAAACACGATTATCCCAAAATTAACAAAATATTTACAGAATTTAAAAATCACACCACAACCTAAAGACTTCACAGCAAAAATAAATAAATAAATAAATAAATAACTAAGAAAGAGCAAATAAGGCTACAAGATTCGTAGCGATCTGACAACCACTAATCAATATTCAATAAATGCATTTATTTAAAAAATTCAACAACCCAACATTTACACATGAATGTATTCAAATATAGCCAAATTACACTTCATTAGTTAAAATTTATTAGATTAATTCTGCATCATTATCATGTGTTGTAATGTTTATGATACTGAAAAAACATGAACTACATTTAAATTTTTCTATTATATTTTTTTTATTTATAAAAATCATGAAGAATAAATGCACTCTAAATAGATCAGAAATTTGGGGAAAAACACTGCACATAAATGAAAAACTGCAATGTTTCCACACTGGAGGGGATCCAAAAACTGGAGGAGTTTCGTTCTTCACTGGAACAGCAAGAATGAAAAAGGATTTGAAAAAAGAACAACAACCGAGATGAAACGACAGTAAAAGACAATTCAAAGTAACAAATCGAAGCCTTTAACCTGCCCTTGGACAGAGGTCAGCAGATAAGAGCCCTAAACACCTGAAGTCTCTTCATAAGCGAGAGAGACTGACATTCACTGATGGTTTGAGACGCGTCCGGTTAGCGGCGGTGTCTGTGACACACATGAATAGTGCAGCAGCAGACGACCGTGCTCATGCTCAGCACATCAATATTTGATGGGAGCGCTGCACGTCTTCTGCCTGTTTATTATGGATGAGATAAACTCTCCCCTGACGATTAGAGAGAGCGGCGACCCGGCACCTACACACTGTACAACCGCACAGAGCCGCGTTACACAAGCACTGTAATGATCACCACTGACGGACAGACGGACTGTGATTATAGAGCGATGAAGCGCTTAGACTCAGACAACATTTACTCTCACTCATCTCACTCACATACATGACTGACTTTCTTCAGTTAAACACAAAATGTCTGTGATTTTGTCCATGTAATGGCAGTCAATGGGGTCCAATGTTGTTTCAACACAAATGTTCTTCGATATGTCTTCTTTTGGGTTCTACAATTCTTACAGTCTGAGTCTCTAGTACTGAGACTGCTCTCATTAGAGTTACAAATGCCCTGCTCTTATCATCTGTCGCGGTATTATCTCTCTATTGTGCTACTTGATCTTAGTGCTGTGTTTGACACTATTGACCACAACATTCTTTTGAATAGACTAGAAAACTTTGTTGGCATTAATGGAAGTGCATTAGCATGGTTCAAATCGTACTTATCTGACTGCCATCAGTTCGTAGCAGTGAATGAAGAGGTATCATATCGATCACAAGTGCAGTATTGAGTACCTCAAGGCTCAGTACTAGGGCCGTTATTTTTCATGCTTTACATGTTACCCTTGGGAGATATCATCAGGAAACACAGTGTTAGCGTTCACTGTTATGCTGATGATACTCAGCTCTATATTTCTTCACGCCCTGGTGAAACATACCAATTTGAAAAACTAACGGAATGCATAGTCGATATAAAAAAACTGGATGACGAGTAATTTCTTACTGCTAAATTCTGAAAAAAAGGGGTGTTAATTATAGGACCTAAAAACTCCACATGTAATAACCTAGAACACTGTCTAAGACTTGATGGCTGCTCTGTCAATTCTTCGTCATCAGTTAGGAACCTAGGTGTGCTATTTGATAGCAATCTTTCCTTAGAAAGCCACATTTCTAGCATTTGTAAAACTGCATTTTTCAAATCATAAATGTATCTAAATTACGACCTATGCTCTTCAATGTCAAATGCAGAAATGTTAATTCATGCGTTCATGACCTCAAGGTTATATTATTGTAACGCTTTATTGGTGGTTGTTCTGCACGCTTAATAAACAAACTCCAGCTGGTCAAAAATGCAGCAGCTAGAGTTTTTACTAGAACCAGGAAGTATGACCATATTAGCCCGGTTCTGTCAACACTGCACTGGCTCCCTATTAAACATCGTATAGATTTTAAAACCTTGCTTTTTACTTTAAAGCCCTGAATGGTTTAGCACCTCAGTATTTGAACAAGCTCTTATTGTATTATAGTCCTCCACATCCGCTGCACTCTCAAAACTCTGGCAATTCAATCATACCTAGAATATCAAAATCAACTGCAGGCGGCAGATCCTTTTCCTATTTTAGCGCCCAAACTCTGGAACAATCTACCTAGCTTTGTTTGGGAGGCAGACACACTCTGTCAGTTTAAATCTAGATTAAAGACCCATCTCTTTAACCTGGCTTACACATAACACACTAACACATTTCTAATATTCAAATCCGTTAAAGGATTTTTAGGCTGCATTACTTAGATCAACCGGAACCGGGAACACTTCTCATAACATCCGATGTACTTGCTACATCGTTAGAAGAATGGCATCTACGCTAATATTAGTATTATATTTCTTTCTTTTTCTGAGGTCACTGTAGCCACCAGATTCAGTCTTTATCCAGATCAGATGGTCACTGCAGTTTCCCGGATCCAGTACGTATCCAGCCCATATGGTGGATCAGGACCTAGAGAGGACCTCGACAGCCATGAATGACAGCGGAGACCAGGACAACTAGATAGCCCCAGATACAGATCCCCTGTAAAGACCTTGTCTCACACGGCCACCGGGACAAGACCACAGGAACCAGTTGAGTCCTCTGCACAATCTGACTTTGCTGCAGCCTGGAATTGAACTGCTGGTTCGTCTGGTCAGAGGAGAACTGGCCCCCCGACTGAGCCTGGTTTCTCCCAAGGTTTTTTCTCCATTCTGTCACCGATGGAGTTTTGGTTCCTCTGGCTTGCTTAGTTGGGGACACTTAATTTCCAGCGATATCGTGGACTTGATTGCAAATGATTGCACAGATACTATTTAAACTGAACTGAGCTGGATGATGACATCACTGAATTCAATGATGAACAGCCTTTAGCTGAAAATTGAGTGTTTACTATTGTCCTTTTGCATTAATGACACACTATTTTCCTATTTAATACTTATTAATACTATTTAATACAATAAAAGTTGCTTTGATATAATCTATATAAATAAAGGAGACTTGACTTGACAGTCATACAGGTTTGGATGGACATTAGGGAAAGTAAATGATTTTTGGGTTGATTAACCCTTTAAATGAGGAGGTTATTCTGTTCTGAATGCTGCTGCGCTTCAGAGACGGATGTGACGGAGCGACAGAAAGCACACGATGGAGGAGAGGAAAGCGTTTGTGATGCAGAGACTGACACACAGTTCAGAGATCTGAATCTGCACTTCTCTAGGCCACTCGTTTCCATAGCACCATTAAAATAGACCTCTCGATACAGTCGATGGCCTCACACACACACTCAGGCTCCGCCCCTCTGCAGAAGCCACTCACATCACTGTAATTAGCATAAGAGAGTCCTGTTTATGAGATGAGACACATGCATGCACACACATTCACACCGCACTGTAATCAGTGAAATGAGATTGATTGATGCTTTTCGCAGATTACAGCTTCAGCTCACTTGGCTATTTCAGGAGCACATTACATGGATGAGGACCATGTGTGTGTGTGTGTGTGTGTGTGTTCGGACAGGACAGCGAGATTCAGAGCGACTCACTGTTTACGTCTGTAACCACATACCGAATTATCCGGAAAATAATTAGCAATGGGTAAAAATTACATTTTATTATTATCGCATTTTATTATTACATTCAGAAATAATGTAAAATATCGGCAAAGCAAAACAAAACATTTTCAAACATCATAAACACTATAAACATATTTTAGTTCCTATAACTCCACAACAAATACTTTAAATGTAAATATTCAGAACAGACCAGGTATTAAATTTATATTTAAATGTATATGTATATGTATAAAACTAAAATAAATTATACTGCCATTATTATAAACATTTATTTAAAGTGAAACTGAAACTACTGGTTTGTGGGAAATGTGCTTTACAAACAAACTTGAAGCTCATGTTCCTCTCTCATTCAACACAAGAACAAATGTTTTGTGCGTTTGACTGCATTATATAAGGTGCTTTGGAATGGAAGTCTCTACACGTTTCAGATAATAAAAAATGTGACTTAAATATGGAAATATGGTACATGGATGTAATAAAATGATGGACGATGGAAAAGAAGCTGTGGTCACTACTACCAGTCAACGCTTCCTCCTGTCGGCTCAGGTCAGTAAATGAGCGAGGAAGTTACTCTGCAGACCCTCGATCATCTCCGTTCCTCTCTGCTGACCTCCACCTGAACCGCTGAGAACATCACAACCTTCAAGAAGCAGCTGAGCAGACACACTGCTCCCGTAAGCACTTAGACACCAACACCCTGAACCTATACACTGACATACCGAACAAAAAACTCTTCTCTCGACCACGAATGACAACAAACCACAAAGACACGACAGCAGACAAAAACACGCATGAGCCTTACAGGAACCAGAATGAACATGTGTTCTCATGATGTTTCTAACACATGCGAGACTCTTTCATCTCTGGACCACAGAAGCAGGAACAGTGTGACGTTCTGACACTCTCATGATGCTTCTGCGATCCTGCTGAAGCTTCACTGTTCTTAGATGAAGAGTTTCGACCAGGACGTTCATTTAGTCGCACAAGCTGGGACTGAGATGATGACAATATTTTAAACTATTCATGAGAAACAATCTCTGGAGCAGAACACACTGCTGCAAACGTCTACTGAACAGAAGAACTGGGAGTCCATTGATATCATCTTAACAAAAGCATTGAGAAACACACACACACACATTCAGACTAAAGCGGTGCAGGTGTGAGGTGTGTCACATGACAATGATTTATTCATCAATCAGTCAGTCTGCACACGTGCAGCCGCTGCGTGATCATGAGTGCCAACACATGATGATCTCAAATTAATCTGATCTAATTACACCATCAGAAATGAAAATAAACCACAACACTCCATCACACACACACACAGATCGATGGGTTAGTAAACAGATAACATATTAACAGCCGCCCATCTGCTCAAACACTGTCTGCTGATGGATGTGTGTGTGTGTGTGTGTGTGTGTGTGTGTGATTGTGATTAATGGAGTGATGCTAGTAACATGTGGACAGTCGAGCTGAAGTTACACACAATCACTTATTTCAGCTAGTCCTGCTGAAGCTTTTCTCTCTCCAGCCATAAAACTGCTTAATTCACTTAATTAGCTAAATTAAATAAAAACAAACAAGACCCAAATATTTGAGGAGGCATTAAATAAAACAGGAGAATTAAAGCCTTCTGTAATGTCATCATGACATCTCACAATACGGTAACTACTGATCAAAGCAACACTTCTCCAAATCACCGGATGAGTGATCACAGCAACATCGGCTGATCTAACACCCATCTGTGGATGAGGACGAGTCAAACACCGGCCCAACCAACACCACTGACCCCCAGAACAATGACTAGCATTATAATAATAACCTGAACAATGACTAGAATTATAACTGTACCCAGAACAATGACTAGAATTATATCTGTACCCAGAACAATGACTAGAATTATAATAATAACCAGAACAATGACTAGAATTATAACTGTACCCAGAACAATGACTAGAATTATAATAATAACCAGAACAATGACTAGAATTATAACTGTACCCAGAACAATGACTAGAATTATAATCATAACCACAACAAAGACTAGAATTAAATCTATAACCAGAACAATGACTAGAATTACAACTATAACGAAACAATGACTAGAATTATAACTGTACCCAAAACAATGACTAGAATTATAACTGTACCCAGAACAATGACTAGAATTATATCTGTACCCAGAACAATGACTAGAATTATAACTGTACCCAGAACAATGACTAGAATTATAATAATAACCAGAACAATGACTAGAATTATAATAATAACCAGAACAATGACTAGAATTACAACAATAACCAGAACAATGACTAGAATTACAACAATAACCAGAACAATGACTAGAATTATAATTGTAGCCAGAACAATGACTAGAATTATAACTGTAACCAGAACAATGACTAGAATTATAATAATAACCTGAACAATGACTAGAATTATAACTGTACCCAGAACAATGACTAGAATTATAACTGTAACCAGAACAATGACTAGAATTATAACTGTACCCAGAACAATGACTAGAATTATAACTGTACCCAGAACAATGACTAGAATTATAACTGTAACCAGAACAATGACTAGAATTATAACCGTACCCAGAACAATGACTAGAATTATAAGTGTACCCAGAACAATGACTAGAATTATAAGTGTACCCAGAACAATGACTAGAATTATAAGTGTACCCAGAACAATGACTAGAATTATAAGTGTACCCAGAACAATGACTAGAATTATAAGTGTACCCAGAACAATGACTAGAATTATAAGTGTACCCAGAACAATGACTAGAATTATAAGTGTACCCAGAACAATGACTAGAATTATAAGTGTACCCAGAACAATGACTAGAATTATAAGTGTACCCAGAACAATGACTAGAATTATAAGTGTACCCAGAACAATGACTAGAATTATAAGTGTACCCAGAACAATGACTAGAATTATAAGTGTACCCAGAACAATGACTAGAATTATAAGTGTACCCAGAACAATGACTAGAATTATAAGTGTACCCAGAACAATGACTAGAATTATAAGTGTACCCAGAACAATGACTAGAATTATAAGTGTACCCAGAACAATGACTAGAATTATAAGTGTACCCAGAACAATGACTAGAATTATAAGTGTACCCAGAACAATGACTAGAATTATAAGTGTACCCAGAACAATGACTAGAATTATAAGTGTACCCAGAACAATGACTAGAATTATAAGTGTACCCAGAACAATGACTAGAATTATAAGTGTACCCAGAACAATGACTAGAATTATAAGTGTACCCAGAACAATGACTAGAATTATATTAATAACCAGAACAATGACTAGAATTATAACCATAACCAGAACAATGACTAAAATTATAACCATAACCAAAACAATGACTAGAATTATAATTATAATCAGAAAAATGACTAGAATTATATCTGTACCCAGAACAATGACTAGAATTACAATAATAACCAGAACAATGACTAGAATTACAACAATAACCAGAACAATGACTAGAATTACAACAATAACCAGAACAATGACTAGAATTACAACAATAACCAGAACAATGACTAGAATTACAACAATAACCAGAACAATGACTAGAATTACAACAATAACCAGAACAATGACTAGAATTACAACAATAACCAGAACAATGACTAGAATTACAACAATAACCAGAACAATGACTAGAATTACAACAATAACCAGAACAATGACTAGAATTACAACAATAACCAGAACAATGACTAGAATTATAACTGTAACCAGAACAATGACTAGAATTATAACTGTACCCAGAACAATGACTAGAATTATAACTGTAGCCAGAACAATGACTAGAATTATAACCATAACCAGAACAATGACTAAAATTATAACCATAACCAAAACAATGACTAGAATTATCACGGTACCCAGAACAATGACTAAAGGTATATAATCCAGAACAATTACTAATTATAAACTGTAACCAAACAAATGACTAGAATATATCTGTACTCAGAAACAATATAGAAAGCTAATAATACCATAACAATGACTAGAATTATCACTGTACCCAGAACAATGACTAGAATTATAACTGTACCCAGAACAATGACTAGAATTATAAGTGTACCCAGAACAATGACTAGAATTATAAGTGTACCCAGAACAATGACTAGAATTATAAGTGTACCCAGAACAATGACTAGAATTATAAGTGTACCCAGAACAATGACTAGAATTATAATAATAACCTGAACAATGACTAGAATTATAACTGTACCCAGAACAATGACTAGAATTATATCTGTACCCAGAACAATGACTAGAATTATATCTGTACCCAGAACAATGACTAGAATTACAATAATAACCAGAACAATGACTAGAATTACAACAATAACCAGAACAATGACTAGAATTACAACAATAACCAGAACAATGACTAGAATTACAACAATAACCAGAACAATGACTAGAATTACAACAATAACCAGAACAATGACTAGAATTATAATAATAACCAGAACAATGACTAGAATTATAACTGTACCCAAAACAATGACTAGAATTATAACTGTACCCAAAACAATGACTAGAATTATAACTGTACCCAAAACAATGACTAGAATTATAACTGTACCCAGAACAATGACTAGAATTACAATAATAACCAGAACAATGACTAGAATTATAACTGTACCCAGAACAATGACTAGAATTATAATAATAACCTGAACAATGACTAGAATTATAACTGTACCCAGAACAATGACTAGAATTATAACTGTAGCCAGAACAATGACTAGAATTATAACTGTAACCAGAACAATGACTAGAATTATAATAATAACCTGAACAATGACTAGAATTATAACTGTAGCCAGAACAATGACTAGAATTATAACCGTAACCAGAACAATGACTAGAATTATAACCGTAACCAGAACAATGACTAGAATTATATCTGTACCCAGAACAATGACTAGAATTATAAGTGTACCCAGAACAATGACTAGAATTATAAGTGTACCCAGAACAATGACTAGAATTATAAGTGTACCCAGAACAATGACTAGAATTATAAGTGTACCCAGAACAATGACTAGAATTATAAGTGTACCCAGAACAATGACTAGAATTATAAGTGTACCCAGAACAATGACTAGAATTATATTAATAACCAGAACAATGACTAGAATTATAACTGTAACCAGAACAATGACTAGAATTATAATAATAACCAGAACAATGACTAGAATTACAACAATAACCAGAACAATGACTAGAATTACAACT
Source organism: Sinocyclocheilus anophthalmus (assembly GCA_018155175.1). Lineage (NCBI taxonomy): Eukaryota > Metazoa > Chordata > Actinopteri > Cypriniformes > Cyprinidae > Sinocyclocheilus > Sinocyclocheilus anophthalmus. Next base: position 241,970 of record JADLZN010003820.1, read on the forward strand.
ATAACGAAACAATGACTAGAATTATAACTGTACCCAGAACAATGACTAGAATTATAATAATAACCAGAACAATGACTAGAATTATAATAATAACCTGAACAATGACTAGAATTATAACTGTAGCCAGAACAATGACTAGAATTATAACCATAACCAGAACAATGACTAAAATTATAACCATAACCAAAACAATGACTAGAATTATAATTATAAACCAGACACAATGCCCTAGACTTCTATCTGTAACCCAGACAATGACTAGACTTATATTAATAACCAAACAATGACTAGAATATATCTGTATATACCCAGAACAATGACTAAATTTAATAATAACCATAACACTGACTAGAATTAAGAACGTACCCAGAACATGAACTAATGAATAATAACAGGGCCCGGTTCCCGATTAACGCTCACTCTTAGCGCGCTAAGAAGACTCGAAAGATATATCTTACCAAAGTTGTTTATGTTCCTAAGTGTGTTCCCCGAAGTGTCCCTTATGAAGCTTCTTAACACGCTGCCTCTTAAGTTCGACGTTACAGAGGCGCTGTCCCATGTGAAGGTGCTGAATTAGTTGGAATCGATTGCTTAGGAATCGATTTTCCACTTCACGCGAAGGTGCATTACGGCGTTAAGAAAGACAACACGTTCTATGCAAATTAAACATTCCTCAAATTATTCCAGTAACATTTATTTTAACATAGTTTAAGTTATCTGTAAAATATAGACTATTAATTAAATTATCAAATTGTCAGTAATATGTTCACACGATATGTTGACGGGTAGACGAACTGGGTATCCCTCGCTAATCATCCACCCTCTTTATCCCGTTGTGCCACTTGTGCCGCTTCTTGACGTGGGTTTAACGACTTCTAAAAATTATGTGATACACTTTTATATTAATGGTAAGGTACTTTACAATCAGAATTGTTTTGCAAGCAGCTGCAGTTACTTCTGTTTAATGTGGTATTGATTGCCATTGGTTAATGTTTTCTATAAAAAGCAACCTATCTACAATGAACAGAGAGAGAGAGTTAGATATAGAATATGGTGGGGAAGCAACGTAAAAAAAAGGGCACCAAGCTTCTCTTCAGAGGAACTTGAAGTTTTGCTGGACGAGGTGAGTTTGCACAAGGTGACACTGTTTTCCAGCTTTCTGAATAACTTGTGCAACAGCAACAAAAAGGAGCTATGGAGTGACATAGCAAGGAAGATGGCTGCCTCCGTATCAGGCACAGCAAGGTCCTGGCAGGACGTCAGGAAAAAATTGTATGATTTTTCAAGCCAGGTTAAGGTGAGGTTCTGCTGTCCGTAGAGACCGGGTGAGGACAGGTGCGGGGACCAGTTCGGTGCAACCCTTAACAGCACATGAGGAGAAGGCACTGGCGATCATGGGAGACAGTCTCACATGGAATCCCTGGGGGATTGACGTTAGAAGAGGTGACGCTGAACAGGCCTCATGTTTCAGGTCATCGCCACACCCCAATGTGCCATGCTCCCCAGACACCGAGCCACTTGCAGCACTCTCCTCACCTGGCAGCACCGAGACGGAAGGGTGCACTATGCCACCACCTCCCGTACACACGTCTTCGCTAGGACTTCGCTACACGACATCACGACTTCGCTCCACAATCTCACCATGTCGGTGTAGTGAAGAGTTGGTGAACATTGAAAAGGAGAAGTTGGTCGTTTTGCAGGACATTCAGCGCCAGTTGACTGAAGCAAATGAGCTCGCTCGCCAGTCTCTGGAACTGAAGGGAGCCAAGCTGGAACTGGCCAAGCAGCAGCATGCACTAGCAGAGGCGCGATTCAACAGGCCCTCAATCTCGGTACCAATCTTGCTGCCACCTGAAGGTGAGCCAGTTGTTCTTGGTTTATAGATTTTGATGTTCCTTTCCACTCACAGTTCCTAATCTGATTTTGGTATGTGTTTGTCTTTATAGATGCTGAGCAACAGTCACACCAGTGACCGTGTCTGTGTGTGTTTGTATGCGCATTTTAATTAAAAATACTTGATCATCAACAAGATTGTATGTCATTCTGTCATCCTTAATGAGTCAAAAACTGATTCTCTATTGCCATTGGAAACCTACGCATAAAATCTTACTCTATCTATGAGATACCTTATTTATCCACAAGGATATTAAGCAGTGTCAATCTAAGTGCACAATCAGATATAAAGGCTCTTTTGAAGAGGCTGCGTAAAGACATTAGTTTGTATTGTACATTATCTGTGTGTTTGACGACGCGTAAGGCTATGTATGAGGCAAAGCAGCGGAAAGGGAATCCCCTGACAACCATTTGACCTGCGTTCAATGCCCAATAAATGAATGAAGATGAATCAGCAATGTGACGTGGTAATTTGGGCATATGTCAACTTTTGACTCAGAAATTCTAACGTGTAGGCTCCTTCGCCAAACTTAAGAGAAGCATGTCAATGATTGGCGTTGCATAGAGCACTTATGGAATGGACACAATGGCATGATAGAGTAAAGGTGTTAAAGTGGTTACTTCCACCGATCCTCCTCCTCCCCCTCCGGAATAGGTGTGCCTCCACGCACAGCCATGTTATGGAGTATTGCCGTTGCCACCGTAACTGCGCAAGAGCTGTGAGGCTTCATGCGCAGAGGGAGGAGAAAAAAATCGCGGAGAGACAAGAGACGCGGCGGTCCGGAAGGGGCAAATCCTCTCACGACTTTGGACAGCACACAAGGTGGAAGGTGACGCAGCTTCCAGATGCCGATTGCACACTCGACAACGTTGCGCGTGCGAACGTGTGCAACATTGTAGGCTCTTTCAGTCCGAGTCTGTGGGTTGGTCAGCGGTGTGAATATGTATGTTCTCAGAGGGTATCCACTATCCCCGAGTAACAGGCTCTGACCAAACCCCTCTCTCTCCTCTTGTTCACCCACGGCAGAATTGGCCCAGACAAAACTGCCGTGGGTGCTGCCTGGCCACCTTGCCACCAGGCCGGAGATCACACCCCTATGGTCCACTATAACCTGCACATTTATGGCCGCGTATCCCTTTCGCGATATGTACACCTGATCAATCACTGATGGATTGGCGATATGGATGAGTGTGCCATCCACCAGGCCCAATACTCTGGGGATGTCAGCAATGGCCTCACGTGGGGCCACTGCTGAGCCCTCATCTGCCTCATTCACAGGTGGCCGGCGACTGGCGCCCGATTGCTCTGACTTTGTCGTGTGTCGTGGTGCAGTCCACTCGTAATTCCCCGGCATGGGCGCAGGCCGGGGCGATGCATTGGAGTCGACGCGGGGGTGCGTTCGTGGTGTGCTGGCCAGTGCACTCGGCGGGGGTCCACGACACACAGGATCTGTGCGCTATATACAACGCGACCCGTAGCCCACTGAAAGGGACTTGGGCGAGGAAGGTATCGCCCGACCTCGAGGAGCTCCCTGTAGCAAAAACCGTAGCCTTGGCAGCACGTGGACTTCAGGGCCCTTAAGCAAAAGTCTGCCACTTTATAGCCTGCAAGCGCAGGTCTGAGAAGTCCAGCAGCCCATATGATTGTCTTGTAGGCAATTTTTTGTAATAAGCCACTTCAGGCAAAATGTCAAGGCTTAGTTTTGCCGAATAAAATTGACATGACTATGTTTCAATACGAAGGCCGTTGGATCGCTGCCATAGTTGGTCTGCGTTACCTGGACACTCCCATGCTTACCCATTTATAGATCCTTAGCCATTTAGAGCCAATTGTTTGCCAGATATTTTAAATTATCAAAGTGATTGCCATTTTAAAAACGCTTTAATGACATCGAAATAGCCTAGGCTATTACCAACCTATTAAGTTCTGCTACCATAAAGTCATTTCATAAATAGGCCCTGTATCCATGCGAACATATTATTATTAGTCTTAATGTCCATAACATAAAATCATTTGTTGAGCCCCAACATTTGTCAACATACCATAGTTTTGATTGGTATACTGACTGCGTGGGCGCGCGCTGATTTCTAAAGACCACATGCACAGTGGCGGGCGACTAGCGCTGAGCTCAACAACGCATAAGAGAAGCTACGAATGTTCAGACCCCAACCTACGAAAGTGTGACTTACATAGATATCTGTACGCGTACGAACTGGGTCCGGGAACGTGCATAACGTAAGAGAGAGGTTCATGAATATCCTTTTAAGATAACGTACGCTGATAGTAAAGACGTTTTATGTCGTGTCTACAGACCGGGCACACTAGATTTTTACATGTCTTATTTCGTAAGGTGAGGAACTTCATTGTTCATATTCCGCTTGTAACGACTTATCGCACTACAAATAAATACCAGTCCCGGTAAAACACTCATTCTTGTTTGATTTTATCATAAACGGCCTTGATACGAAGTGGTGTCTGAGACTTTGTAGTAACATACGCGCAAAGCCTGTGACATTATTTGGGTGACTAGTTCCGTGCTACAATAACGGTACTTGAACGCTTAAACATTCAGGTCCAAGAATTTAGCCTATGCATAAAACATCTTGTGCAATAGTCATGTTCACGAACGTTATTTACTTTCAGAAAAATCAACCAATAGGGCCAAGTTATTTTAACCGGTTGAAGTTTTACCCCGTCTGACTTCTACGCACTGTCGCTTTATTTATTACCTGTACCATTCGGTGCCGTACCCAAAGTAGATTAAACGACCATTTGACATAGCCAAGAGACAGCAGAGAAAGAGCGAGAGCGTCTCCCTCAGCAGCAACACATCTCGCATTCTCACATGCAGCGCTTATTTTGATCTTCAATGTTAGGTCTTTCCTATTCTTGAAAAAAAAAGACCGCTTTACGGCTGATTCAATATCTAGGCCTACCTTAGGAAAACACACACACACACACACATGCACAAACACAAACACACGCACATGCTACAAATGACCAGTCCCCTTATATTAAACATAAACTTTTATTAACCATAACGAATCAGAACGAATGGATTTTCCCCTTACTTAAAACGAATGCTTATGGCTCATTACTTATTAATGGCAAAAAAGGCTATACAATAAAATAGTACAATGATAAATTCACCAATATTAAACTGAACTTTTCTAAACAAAATGAATATGGATTTCCCCTCAGGCTACCTTAAAACGTTCTTAGTTTGTGGTTTATTATCTTATTAAAACACATCAGCCATAAAATAGTACTATGGCAAATTCGCATATATTAAACATCTAACTTTTATTAACAAAATGAATAAGATATAGCCTTGCGTTGTAACCCAAATAAATAAGGTATTTTCCCTTATTTAAAACTAATGCTTAGTTTGTGGTTCATTGTTATTCATTTTTTTTATGGAACTCCAGCAACAATATAGCACCCCACTTATAGGCTATTAAACGAATAAATTAAAGTTTTATTAAAAGTAACTCTTTTGGATCCCCATCCTATGTGTCCTTCTCGCATCACTCATTTGTCACGTACCCTCCCCCCCCCCCCCCCGGACAAAATACGGGTCCCGCGGCTCTGCATATTACTATTACGACAACAGAGCATTCATATTCAAAATAATGAAAATAGAGAGGTGACAGCAGTTCTATTTTGGAAGGCTGCTAAAGCCACAATGAGAGGGGAAATA
>JADLZN010003820.1:250063-267749 GCA_018155175.1 Sinocyclocheilus anophthalmus
ACACACACACTCACACACACACACACACACACTCACACACACACACACACACACACACACTCACTCGTTCACTCACTCATTTACTCACTCATTCACTCACTCACTCACACACACAGGAAAATAATAACAACATTAGATGTTGAAAAAGCTTTTGATAGGGTTCTACAGCCCTTTATTTTTTAACCTTTTGAAGCATTTGGTTTTAATCAAAGAAGCAAGAATTAGGGCCAGTAGAGTTCTCTCAGATAAAATTTAAATTAATGAGGGGTACAAGACAAGGGATCCTTAGCGTCCTCAGCTTATTTTGCTTTATAGAGCTCTTAGCATAGAGAATACAATTTAATTCTACAATAAAAGGAGTCGAGGATGAGGAACATAAACTAATGTAATATTGTTTTTAAAAGATGTAGAAAATTTTAGAAATACTGTAAGACATTATTGGGGGGAAAAAAACTAAGTACAATTTAAATGGGCATATTTATATACACCTTAGTAGTTTTACAAAGTGGCATAGTATTTTTAGAAAATGTATTTTGGACGAAGGGAAACCGAGAGTAAAACTCAAGGTCTTACAAAACAGTAAAAGTATGGGGGGTCAGGCATTGCCTAATTTGGAGAATTATTATATGCAGCCCATGTTAAGCCAATTCTAAACTGGATACAAGTGGATAATCCATCATAGAGGAAATCTATGGAAATTGGGGCACTTGATGCAATCAGTACATTAATAGTCTGTGGGAAAAAGAAAAATATGAAATGAAAGCGTCAGCAACAGTAGAAAGCATCTACCAGGAAGCCTCTAATGCCCCGTCATTCATTCATAGCTATTAGCTCTGGCCAATCACTGCTTGACATTTGGAGTGGAACTGAACTTTCTCTTTTACGTTGATGTTCCCCTCCATCCTCCCCAACAGGGCTAGACTTCATCATCAGGCAGGACCAGCTGAATCTGCAACCCCAGGATTTGGACAAAAGACAGAGCCTACACCAAAGAACTTTCCATTCTACTAGACGTGAATCACTGTAGCTTGCTGCCATCTGTTATGTCTTTATGAAATACCATGTAAACATTCACCTGCATTCTGAGTAGATTAATAGTTATTATTGCACAGGTAAAACTTTTAAATGCTGGAGAAGAATTTGTAGAGTGATAAATACCAGGGATCATGAGATGGTTTGTTTAAGAGAAACAGGAAGAAATCCAGGTATCGAAGTTTAACAAAGACTTGCTGTTGAGTATACAGGAAATGATGAAGGAAATGCGGTCGGACATTAAAAGTAACAAACTCAATTGTGACTGAATCTGAAAAAGGGGAGATAACTACAATTTTGGAAAAAAATGTATTCTGGATTAAGTTGCTCAATACTTCCCCACAGCCTGCAGTAAGAACAAACAACATTCAATCTGATTATATTGCTCTACGAGACGAGGGTGCCCCTTAAGTCCCCTTTTATTTGCAGTAGCATAGACACATTTCTCGACATTCGGTTGATTTACTTCTTTATGTGTCTAATTTGTCCGGTTCTGTCCCTGTTACCATGGCCATTCTTCAGTCATTTGGTTATAAATCAGTCAAAGTTCAGTCAAATTTCTGCTTATAAACTGAACCTATCTAAAAGTGTAATATTTCCCATTAACACATTGGCAAATAATTTTCCTCTGTGTAGCCTACCCTTTAAAATGGCCCCATTTAATCTGAAGCATCTTGGAATCCAAGTTACACATAATTATACAGATCTCTTTAAGGCAGGGGTGATTCCAGGATTTTCATTTTAGGGGGCCTCAGCCCCCAATGAGGTATATAAAAAAAAAAATTATATATATATATATATATATTCAAATGAAAATGGCAACATCGTTTTATAAAGTATGTGTTCATATGTGTTAAGGGCTAGATTTTGGAGGAGACAGCTGTGGTGTGATGAGGGGTGAACGCAGCGAAAACTTAGGCTACAGTAGATGGGGAACCGATTGCTCCCCCATGATATTTTGTAAACTGTATTTATGACAAAGAACTGCACAGATGCAGATATTATAACAATCTTTCGATAAACACACATCTTGTCCTCTGTTTCTCGCTCTGCGGATTGAAAAAGAACGCGCTGAAAGACGAGGAGGAGCCAATCAAAGTCTGCCGCTGTTTTCATATGAAATTTAAAGGGGACTGAAGCGATCACGAATTCATGTACAGTTTATGGAATCGCAAAATTTTAGGGGGGCTGAGTAGTCATTTTAGGGGGGCTATATGCTGTCGATACTGTAAACACCAGACTGCAGCTCACAAACAGATGCACATATGAACAGATGGTTCACAAACTTATGGAAATAAAGGACTGAATAAATATTATTCTCATAGAAATATAAAATTAAGTTAAAACACATAACATCACTTTGTTTCATTGAATAAATGATCATATTACTGTAATGTGTTTCTGCAAACACTGATGATCAATATAACAGAGACACTGATGCAGTTAAACAGAGATCAGATCACAATTCAGCAGGTACTTACAGCCGAGCCTTACTCTGCATCTATAAAACCATCTCTCATCTGTCATCATGAGTAACACTGGTAAAATGATAATGATGATGAATCCTGAAAACAGGAGAGGAGTTATATTAATGCTGGATATTATGATTCATCAGCAGGTTCACAGCAGATTACAGTAAATCATATACAGTACAGTAAATACAGTAAATCATAACTGAACATCAGTCTCGGTCCATAATGAGTGTTTTAAAGTGACATTAAAGTAATGAAGAATGTTCAAATGTAAATAAAATTAACACAGATGAGCTCAGATGATTATGAATATGAACTCACCTGCTTCACTGGATCCAAACGTGTAGAACAGGAGGATGAATTGTAAAGTAGGCAGAATTTCAAAGGTCATATCAGCCACAAGGCCAAAGATTTCTATTATCCGTCCACTTTTCTGTCCAACCTTTGTAACTAAAACTGTAAGAAACATTTTTGATAATTAAGATCTGATTTGATTATTTGATTGAAGTTGTGAGCCATTATAATGGCAAAATTTAAAACAACAACAAACAATATAATCAACAACAAAAACAGATAACGGAATTAATTAAAATGACTTTCTAATTAAAAAACTACATTATGATATTTAAGTAAAAGACCACTATGTACTATTTCTATTAATATTCTAAACTATCAGATCTGAACATTAAAATCCATTTGTATTTCAATATCAAAATCTAGTGTGTATTGCATATAGATTATTACATTACAGTTTTTCTCAGTCTCACTCTTACCAAACTCTACACACACACTCCAGCAAAAAGAAGCGAGGTAACACTTTAGAATAGGGAACACTTATTCACTATTAACGAATTTTCCCTCAATAAGTTCTTAATTTGCTGCTTATTAATAGTTAGTAAGTTAGTTGTTACGTTGAGGTATTGGGTAGGATTAGGGATGTAGAATAAGGTTATGTAGAATAAGGCATTAATATGTGCTTAATTACTACTAATAAATGGCTAATATTCTAGTAATATGCATGCTAATAAGCAACTAGTTAAGAGACCCTAAAATAAAGTGTTACCAGAAGCGCTGCATTGTTTCTATTAATGTACTGACATCAAAATTACAGATGTGTTCTCTATTGAATTTAAAACAAATGTTCAGCTATAGATGCACAAATACATTAACAAAAACATGTTTTTTGTAAAATTATCCAGGAGGGATATATACAGTGTTCCACTACTCTTGTTCCATTCAAAATAAACTTGAACGTTCTCAAACTTCAACTCTGAAAATGTTTGGACAGTTCAAGAACTGAAGTTGTCCCAGGAGGACTACAAACGTGCACGTTCAACAGTACAATAATAATGAGTATAGAAGTGGACTGAGTTAGTAACTCTTCACATCCGCCCACTCCACCACCTTTCACACTTACACCTTTCTTTTCCCATATTCTTGCATATTCTTATTATGTTCATGCTCTTTGTATACTTTTCATTTTTATAGTCAAAGCAATTGAACTATCGGTAAGCCAGCCAGCCAGGACCCCCCCCCCCTTAGTTACTGTTGCTCACTTGGACAAACAAACGGAGCTGCTCACTCTCTCACAATGACAGCTGTCAGTGTGAAAACCTTGTCACAAGATGTTCTTGAACAATTTTGGATACAGAAGGACCACCATTCAAGTGGGACATAAATATGCCATGGAGGGATATATAAAAGATTTAAGAATAAATATGGTAGGTAACAAGAGTTAATTTGGAAGCGAGGGTTTACAGATCATAATGCAAGCGGGAGAAGTCTCATGTTACGTTCGTCACAATCGCAGATAACAACATCCCGGATCAACACTGTTCATGTATCGCAGGGTACGATTAAATTAATTTACATTTAACCAGTTTAATATGAAGAGACAGTGAAATGTAGACCTTTGTTTATGTGTTTGTGCCCTTTGCCCTACACTGTACTCATGCGAGAACTGTCCGCTATTTAGGTTTGTATGGACTCACTAACTTTAACGTTAGCTAGTTTTAGCCAGAGATAACTTGTTGAAGCACAAGATGACATTAACGTTCTGCTTGAGCAGGTGAAAATTGTAACTTAATGAGAGTATGACAACCTGAAAACGAACGTTATTGTCTTCATTGGGATTGGGGTTGAATGCTTTGGGAATTTTGCTCTGTTTTGTTTGGGTTTAGGAAATGTAATCAAATAAATTCCATTGCCTGTCCTCTCAGGATACCTGGAATCAGTGTTACAAGTACCCCAGGCACATCGATTTCCCATTGTTGTAGCATAAACCCCATAAAAACGATGCAAGCTTCAGATCTTCCTATGTTTCTCTATGGCGCTGAAACCTACAGATATCCGAGTTCTGCTCCCCGTGCAACAGATACTCGACTGCCATTAGCTCATCTGCTTTCGAGGGGAGGGGCTTACCGATAGGTCAATTGTGTTAAATGTGTGAACAATTAGGAAAACTGCATTTCCTGTGGTGTGTGTGTTATTAACTGAGCAGATATCTGTTTGGGGCCAATTGAAAATATACCATGTGCATTTGATGATATGACAAATTTTGTCAAGTTTTGTTTGTTGTGTTTGGACAAATTGTACATAAATGTTTGTGATTTGTGTAAAACCAATAAAAAGAGCTGCAATTGTATTTTCCTGATATATTAAAGTTTTATTTGGCTGTATTAACTATTATGAAAACATCAGATAATTTTGTGCAGTGTTTTGAGAAAATGATTCACATGATTTGTGTGAAATGATTGAAAACGTACAATCTATTTAGGATAATTACAAGTGTTCAGATCACTGTGTTATGAGAACAGTGACGTGTTTGGAGAAATGAGTCAAATAGACTGAGAAAAAACTGTAAAGTGATGAAGTACGTTCAGATCAGTGTGAATCAGACGATCAGACTCAGTTTCATCTCATTCACTCAGTGTTTCTCTGGTATCTGATGACTGACAGGAATGAATCACACAGAAATACTTACGGTAAATAATTTTGCAGAGGCAGCACACAAACACTATTACAAAGAGGACTATTATCACAGCTCTGTCAGACTCAGCATAGCTAAGAAGTTTTTGCCAAGCACTTGTAAAAAGAGCTGGAAGAAAGGAAGAGATAAAAAAGAAGTTACAGTATTACCACATATAAAGACAGGTAAGAAGCATGACAAACACTCCTGTCATTAAACTGATGTTTGTTTGTTTTTTTAATGGACAGTAAATCATCTTGCTTTACTAGAGTTTTCACTGACAGTCTGTCTGCGTTTTGTTTTCTGTCTGTTTCTAGTACTGACTCTGTGTCCTGTGTGCTGCTCGTATGACGTGTGTCATGACCACAAAACATGTTAAGAAGTAATTTAGTGGTAGTTTTAGTTTTAAATTTAGTTGAGTTTGTTAATGTAAACTGATATTTAAGTGTAAGAATGCAGATTTTATTCATTATCAGCTGTAGAGCAGATGTAGAGCTGCTTAATGTTTTTGCATTTGCTATGATTTATGCCAAGTTATTGTTTCAGATTTGCTGCAGAATATTCAGAATATTACAATTCAATTCTGACAAGTACAATTTTTGTTTATTACTGTTAATGTGCACTTTAATGTGTTCATGATAATGACGGTTGTTTACCTGAATAAACAACAAGTGAGAGAACAGCATATTCTGTAACATAACTGTATTTCAGAATCAAGATTTTAATTGTGCCTGTAAAACAGAAAATATTTAATGACTACAATCACAGTATCACTCACAACATCAACAAACTGAAACACAAATGCCACTAATACACAATTTAATGAAAGTTTTATCCTATTTTCTTTTGGTAAATCACTCACACAAAGATTAAAAAATGTCTGAACATCTGGGTATTATAGTTCACTTTCTGATCTCCACTAATACACAGATCAAATTAATCATACCTGTAAAATTACTAATATACGGAGCTGCCCAGAGCAACAAGAGAGGTCTCAGAAAATAAAGAGCACAACAAGAGACCGACTCAAACAGAGATCCTGAAACAAAACCAGACATTAATAATTACTGTATGAATGTACAACTATTTGAATGGTTTATTATAATGCAGTGATGATTAATCAGCAGTGAAACACTGACCTTCAGAAACACCCCAGAGGACAAACGCTAGAGACATCAGAATATTTGGACAGAAGACGAGAAACATCTGAAGACGGAAGGCTGTGTCTGGAGAGAAAACACACAATAACTCACATTCAGTCACATGGTAAATTATGATTGCATTAAATAGTCATCCTACTGTTAACCCTTTAGTATAGGGACCAATTCTCACTGATTACTAGCTGCTTATTAGCATGCATATTACTAGCATATAGGCTGTTTACTAGTACTTATAAAGCACATATTAATGCCTGATTCTGCATGACCATATTGCATGATCATATTTTAGATCCCTTAACTAATTATTAATAAGCAGTAAATTAGGAGTTTATTGAGGAAAAATTCATAGTTAATAATTAACAATGAGAATTGGTCCCCAAACTGAAGTGTGACTGTCCCATTTTATACTTAGTGTCTTAACACTCATGTGCTATTCGGGGTCATTTTAGACCCAAATGATGTTTGCTAAAATAAAAAAAGTTTAAAAAGTTCCCTTCATCTAAATGACCTGAGACTTCATGACTTTTGTCAAAACTTTCTAGCTCTACAGAGAGAGAGAGAAAAAAGGAATATCTGGTTGCATGTTAGAGTGAAGAAGAAGAAAGAAAGAAAAATTGCGTTCAGGATAACCGGGGTCTCTGGAGACCCACATGGAAATGAATGGGAAAACAATCAAATATATACTTTTTCATTTTAAATTTTCAACAAAAATCAATACATAAGCCACAAGCAGAACACAAAATACACAGAAATTAAGTGGCAAACCCTTCCATACATCGCACAATTTGCAGATGCTCCACGCACATGCACACACACACCGTCCCACCCTCCAAAAATCACCCAGAAAAATAAAATAAAAAAAAATAAAATAAAATAAAAATCAGCTACAATGCAGAACACACACAGAAATGATGGAGTGACACCACAACACATCCACAATGGAGAATAAATACACACACACACATACACACTTATTCACACATATGACACCATATTCAGGTTTGAATGTAATAATGTGTTATAACTGCAAAAAATATATACTTCTGTAAAAGAAAAAAAAACTAAACCGAGTCATTTTAAATTGTTAAAATAATTATTTAGAATGTCTTAACATAAATCTAAATAAAAACCTTGTGAAAAGATTTATCATTTTTTAAAGTGAATTTTACAAACAGGGCCCTATTTTAACGATCTAAGCGCAAAGTCTAAAGCGCACGGCGCAGGTGCACTTAGGGTGTGTCCGAATCCACGTTTGCTAGTTTAATGACGAGAAAAACGGTCGGCGCGCCTGGCGCATGGTCTAAAAGTGTTGTCCCTATTCTCTTAATGAGTAATGGGTGTGTTTTGGGCATAACATGCAATAAACTAATCAGAGTCTCATCTCCCATTCCCTTTAAGAGCTAGTTGTGCTCCCGTCATGGCGGATTTGCTATTTACACGACAGAATTTGCAAGCGCAAAGACAGAACGCGTCTCCAGAGAGGAAACGGAGCTGCTCGTGCGCGAGCAAATAGGTAGCCTAATTCTGATACATGCAATGACTATACATTATGACATGTAGGCATTTTTATATTTATGTAGCCTACACAATAATAATAATCTTTTTCATTGCAATCCTTTTATTTTTAATATTTGGCATGTTTGTGTGCTGCTGTGCTTCCCTGTGTGTGTAATAAGCAGAGTGTACGGGCGCTGTGGACCAGCCTATAAACACATATTACTAACGCGCTCTTTAAATAACAAAAAAACTACTGTGCCATTGACTTTAGACCAGGTTTTAGTTGGTCAATGGCGCAGTCTATTTCAGTTGCCTCAAAATAGCAACGTGTCAGTAATGCGCCTGAACACACCTCGTTTTTAGACCAGCACGCCCATGGGTGCACAAATGGACGCAAATGCATTTGCTATTTAAACAACGTGGTGCAGGACGTGAAAATGATTACTGCGTCGGGCTGAAACTAGCAAAAAACAACTGCGTCGCGCCTTGATATCTATCTATATGATCGAGCCCACAGCTCTCTTAAAGAGACTGCAGTGTCTCGCAGCGATCATCGTCATACCACGGACGCTAAACATTTTTGCAAACTGTCTAAACTGAATTATACATGTCATGCATACATTGATATGAGGAGTTTAACAGCAAATTAGTCATTCAGAGAACAAATTTTATTTCTGAACATGAAAGATTTACCGAGGTCCGGACCTCAGTGACCTCATTGCTGGCTACAGGCCTGATATCAGGTGACTTTAATTCTTGACCCGTTGCTTGACCGTTCAACAGGACTAGATTGCTCTCACTCTCAAAGTAGGAACAAAATTCAACAAGCTATGAAAAATATCAATTTATGCGACCCCTGGGGGACACTAAATCCATTAATACAAGAATATTCATGTTTCCCATCTTCTTGTAAAACCTCTTCTCGTATAGATTCTTTTTTTAATTTCTATTTCTCTACTTCCGAATACAGACATTTGTATATATGACAGTGTGGTTTTGTCAGCCCATCCCCCCCCCCCGCCATTATTTTATATACTGTAGATTCAAAATTATCCAATGGTTCACCTAGATGGCGGCTACACCTTTCATTTCTGCAGAATACTAACTTTATTAAATTTGTTGGTGAACAGATAGACCTGTACTTCACAATAAATACTGCCCAGACTTTAGCGTCCACTAGATGGGAAGCTTTAAAGGCATATATTAGAGGCCTAATGATTAGTTATAACAGTTCTGCATCTAATAAATTTAATTATTTATTAGATGGCGAAATCAGAGATTTAGAGAAAACTATATGCATAGATGAGTCCACTCAAATTAAACAAAAATTATTAGTCCTAAAAGCTGAATGTGGGGAGCTTTCCACACAAAAAGCTGCAAATAGCATTCTAAGACTTAAAACTTTTATGATCAGAGTGAAAACCCCAGCAAACTGCCAGCTTGGTAAATTAAGAAACTAATTTAAAAAAAGAGACAATATTGAAATCAGGAAACTACTAAAGCATCATATCCATAGGATGATTCATTAATTTTCAAGCTCGTATAACGGATTTCTAATAGAGTTCCTCCATATAAACATTTATCATATATATATATATATATAACTTTTTTTTTTTTTTTTTTTTTTTTTTTTTTTTTGATTGGCTTGGATATTCCCTCCGCTCTCTGCCTAGACTAGAAGATTTGAGCTAGATAGGGTATTGGAGCAAAACTGGTAAAGCAGCAGGTCCGGATGGGCTCCCGATCCAAATTTTCAAAGAAAAATTGATAGCTTCTCTACTGGATATGTATGTAGAAGCTTTTGAACAAGGTTAGCTCCCTCCTTCATTAAGAAATGCTCTGATTACTCTTATCATGAAGCCTGGAAAATCACCCACAGAATGTAGTTCATATAGGCCAATCTCGCTTTCAAATGTGGATACAAAAATTTTAGCTAAAGCCTTGGGAATAGGGCCTTTCGCACCGCGGGAAACTTTTCATAGTACCAGAACTAATTGTGTAACTACCCACATTTTGGCGTTTTTGCACCGTACCAGACTGCCTTTTTCGAGAACCAAATTAACTCCTACTCCGGAGCAGGGTCTAACCAGTGACCAGCACAACTGATACTAATCTTGACGTAAGTAGACACTGATTGGCCAAACGCGTATGAAATGCCCTCACCTGCCATGATTTAATATGCCGTGTAAACATACTGTAAACATTTGTGTCAACTTATTTCGCAAGTATGGTGAACAGCGATAGATGGACGGACGCTGAAGTGCAGGCATTTGTAGCAAATGTAGCACTGCCAGTAGTTGGAGATTCTTAGTTCTCCTTTCCGTTCTTTCAATCTCTTTACGTATACGTCGACTTTCCATGGCCATTATTGTGAAACCCGCGAGACACAACAACACAGCTCCGATCACAGCGTCCTCCATCCTCCTGTTGTTAATGTTGTTCTTCTTTGTTTCTGTTGTTGAACGCCGCGCACAAATGACGTCGCTGTCGACCGGCTTACGTCACTCCCTATACACACTGTCTGTGCGCATGTCAACCCTTAAATTGGTACTGGGGGGGGGAAACAAAAAAAAAAAAAAAAAAAAACTAAGTTTGCGCGCAAAATCGTCCCAGTACTTTAGTACTGTCCATTTAGTTCTGGAACTAAAGCAGTGCGAAAGGCCCTAATGAGACTTGGAGAGGGTTCTACCTCTGATACATGCAGAAATATTCCATTGAATGTCACTAAGACAAATTCTGTAACGTACAAATCTTTATAGAGACAATATAGTCTAACAATACAAACACAAATGATTGTTCTAACTCTTTCACAGACTGATCCCTGGTCAGTACGTCTAAAATTGCTAGATATCTTGACTTTATCCTAGTGTTTAAAAGCGCTACCGCGCTAGGCCTCGTCACGCCGTAGTGAACTGTAAACCGCAAAGTTTTTCATAGGGTTACACTTTGAAATTTTATGTTTCACCACTCTTATTTTCCCATCTAATCGTAATTGTTAGGCCTTGCGCTTTGTTTTCTAGTTTTTGCTGTCATGTTAGAGGTGTTAGAGTACAATATTTCTGTGAATTTGCTTGATTTAATAAAATATTGCTTTAACCCTTCGTCTTCCTTGCTTTAACCATTTCTTAATAATTATCTTCCGTCTACATTCTATTCAGCCCGCTCGTGTTCTTTTTAGAAATTGATTAAAAATATATATTTGTAAAATTGCTCATTTGTGAGTCGCTTCGGATAAAGGCGTATGCAAAATCCAAACATTGAACTCTGAGAAAAGGATAACGAGTAAAGTGATTCAATCTTTTATTTACCTTTTATTATGTGAAGAAAATTATCAAATTGTTATTACAAACAATAGTGATGACATTACAGGTTATCTAGCCAGAAAAGAAAATCTCTGCATGCCAACATGTTGGAATATTTTATTAAAAGATAACGCCGAGGACTGTTTGAGTAACACTCTGTCAAGTGTTCGCACAACTACCGGAAACCTGTAACTTTATTATAATTATTTAAAAATACATATAAGCTTCATGCCTGACACTTTTGTAACTGACTAATATTTAATCTAAACAAACATTTGCAGTTGTGAAACATTAAGAGAATTAAGAGATGTTAAAAGCTGCTGGCCACATGATTTCTTAAAGCCAGACGTGACAACACGCAGTTACAGTCATACCTGTTTCCTGGAACAAAACTAAAAGGCGGATGCCTAAAACACAAAGACTGAATAATACGGACTGAATCAACGCTTGCGCTTAAAACAACTGATTTATTAAAGTCGTGTTTAGAGACGGGTACAAAGAGAATAGTGTTTCCACACCGTCTTCAACTTGTAACTTTATGCGCTCTAAATTAAATAGATGTACATGTAACAGAGAAAAAGTAAGATTGAGGCCATGGGGAATGCCTCGTCGTGACCCGTGTCTGAAGCATACATTGAAAAAACACCAACAACACGTTGGCCGGCGACAGCCATGACGTCACTACCGGTGCGACTATAGTATAAATAGGCGCCGAGAACACATAAAAAAAAAAAAAAAACAGCCACTTCTTCGTCTGAAGCTTGCGTCCGAAGCATGGCAGGAAACCTAGAGAACGCAGTTGGCTTAGAGGGGGGGGGGGGGTAAATTAGGTCTCATTCCCTACTTCAGTAACCATGGTTACATAAGTAACCTGAGACGTTCCCTTTCATGGGAACTTCGAACTGCGTCCTCTAGGGGTCGCTATGGGGAACGGTATACTCACGCCACCATGCTGAGGGGAGTGCATGCCAGAAACCATGGCGAGCACTAAGTACCAACTCTACCATATTGCCATGGGAGTTGCCCCTGGGACGTTAGACGGCTGTCAGTGACATTATTCCCTACGGCCAAAGGCCTAGGCTACATACCCCAAAAACTTACCTGTTAGGGCCAGAACTCCTGGGCCCGGGTAGAGCTCAAGGCTTGGAATCAGGAATAGATTCCTTTAAGGGAATACGACCAAGAACTATACTAGTCTTGGCCTGTCACACAGGGGCTACTGCACGCTCTGCATATGCTAAAGGAACTGTCTCAACAGACCCCTAGTAGCAACACCCTGTTAAAGTAGGTATCCAGAGGATACATAGGAGGAGTGGTGCCCAAGGCGGAACCGGGGTTTTAAACCACTCAGAAAGAGCACGAAGCTGTTGCGCGTAGCTCTTACCATACAGGATTTTAGAAAGAATGCAGAGTACTAGTGTGCGAACTTACCACAGTGTGGATTTTTGAAAGTGTACAAAGACTTCACGTGCACACTTACCATAACATGTGTTTAAAAAATACCATTCTAAGGGGTTCTCGTGGCACTCTGAAAGAGCAGCCCATAGATGGAAATGGTGCATCCCAAAACGCTATGTTTGAGAAGTCATCAACTTGATCTTAAGGCTTATAATTCTGGAGTGGCTAGCAGTAAATCTGTAGCTGAGGGAGCAAACATCCAGCTCTCAATCGAGAGGGAGCTCGACCTACAGCATGTTCCAACAACTAGCAGTAATTTACCTTAGGTGAGGGAGCACAAACCCAGCTCTCAGCGAGAGGGGGACTCGACCTACAGTGTGATTGTTAGAATCAGAAGGGTAAGTGTACTGCAAGCTAGCCAAAAACTCAGCGCATCAGAGAGGCAGAGGAAGGGCCTAGTTCACCTGATGCTGCTGGTTCCAGGTGCTCTGGGAAAACAGAGAACTCAACTCTCATGAGAGGAGAACTCCGAATTCAGAAGGAGTAGCGTGTTCATAGGTAACCCTTTTATAAAAGGGGAGCACTGCTCAGCACTACCACGAGAACAGCCCATGGAGCGAGGAATCCAACTCCTCAGAGAGAATTAAATGCTAGAAAAAAACACCATGCTCACAATAACCCTCAATGGTGAGGGGAGCGATGCTTCCAGAGTGTGTCGACAGAGACACACTAGTTGAGTGGAGCCCAAGGTACCGGGGTCTAAACCAACTCAGAGAAAGGGAACGAGGCTAATAACGCGTAACCCTTACCATACAGGATTTCAGAAAAGTGGGCAAAGCATAACGTGCACACCTGGCCGCATAATCCAGGAAGTATGAACCCGAAACCTGGCTTATCGCACCGTCTGGACATATATCGACGAGTGACATAAACACTGCAAGTCGAGCACCTGGTTTCTGAATCCAACAGAGGGGGGTTCTCACCGAGGACCTACCCTAGAAAAGGACAGAAACACACAGGTCCCGGAAAAACATTGCAAAGAAATCTCACAGAAGGATTATGCACACATAACCATCAGCACATTAAAAACACACATATATATATATATATATATATATATATATAGATACATTGGGTACGAAAGTATTCAGAGCCCCCTTAATTTTTCACTCTTTTTTCTATTGCAGCCATTTGCTAAAAGCATTTAAGTTAATTTTTTTTCCTCATTAATGTACACACAGCAATCCCCCATATTGACATAAAAACACAGAATTGTTGACATTTTTGCAGATTTATTAAAAAAGAACTGAAATATCACATGGTCCTAAGTTTTCAGACCCTTTTCTGTGACACTCATATATTTAACTCGGTGCTGTCCATTTCTTCTGATCATCCTTGATATGGTTCTACACCTTCATTTGAGTCCAGCTTTGTTTGATTATACTGATTGGACTTGATTAGGAAAGCCACACACCTGTCTATATTAGACCTTACAGCTCACAGTGCATGTCCGAGCAAATGAGAATCATGAGGTCAAAGGAACTGCCTGAAGACTCAGAGACAGAATTGTGGCAAGGCACAGATCTGGCCAAGGTTACAAAAACATTTCAGCTGCACTTAAGGTTCCTAGAGCACAGTGGCCTCCATAATCCTTAAATGGAAGACTTTGGACTCTTCCATTTAAGCTATCGGGGGAGAGAGAGCCTTGGTGAGAGAGGTAAAGAAGAACCCAAAGATCACTGTGGCGGAGCTCCAGAGATGCAGTCTTGAGATGGGAGAAAGTTGTAGAAAGTCAAAAATCACTGCAGCCCTCCACCAGTCGGGCCTTTATGGCAGAGTGGCCCGACGGAATCCTCTCCTCAGTGCAAGACACATGAAAGTGGAGTTTGCTAAAAAACACCTGAATGACTCCCAGATGGTGAGAAATAAGATTCTCTGGTCTGATGAGACAAAGATAGAACTTTTTGGACTTAATTCTAATCTGTATGTGTGGAGAAAACCAGGCACCTGCTCATCACCTGTCCAATACAGTCCCAACAGTGAAGCATGGTGGTGGCAGCATCATGCTGTGTGGGTGTTTTTCAGCTGCAGGGACAGGACGATTGGTTGCAATCGAGGGAAAGATGAATTACAGGGATATCCTGGACGAAAACCTTATCCAGAGTGCTCAAGACCTCAGACTGGGCCGAAGGTTTACCTTCCAACAAGACAATGACCCTAGCACACAGCTAAAATAACGAAGGAGTGTTTTCACAACAACTCTGTGACTGTTCTTGAGTGTCCCAGCCAGAGCCCTGACTTAAACCCTATTGAGCATCTCTGGAGAGACCTAAATATGGCTGTCCACCAACGTTTACCATCAATCCTGACAGAACTGGAGAGGATCTGCAGGAGGAATGGCAGAGGATCCCCAATCCAGGTGTGAAAAACTTGTTGCAAAAGACTCATGGCTGTATTAGATCAAAAAAGTGCTTCTACTAAATACTGAGCAAAGGTCTGAATACTTAGGACCATGTGATATTTCATTTTTTCTTTTTTAATAAATCTGAAAAAATGTCAACAATTTTGTGTTTTTCTTTCAATATGGGGTGCTTTGTGTACATTGAGGAAAAAAAATTAAATATTTTAGCAAATGGCTGCAATATAACAAAGAGTGAAAAATTAAGGGGGTCTGAATACTTTCCGTACCCCGTACGATATATATATAATATATATATATATATACATACACACACAAATTATATATATATATAATTATAGTATATATTCTATAATTATATATATATATATATTTAGAAAATGGAATTCGAGTACTCCCCACCTGGTTTCCCACGTCGGAGCCCCGTCCGCACAGAAGCCCTCTGGTCCGGCCCATCAGTAAGGTGGTCACTATGAAGCCGTAGAACCAACCAAACATCATAGGTCCTGCATAGGAGACTGTAATGCAGGAAGTTCCTACATAACTTCGGTCAGGTGGAGAGATGGTGGTTACGGGGGAATTTAGGAAGGTGAAGATAAGGGCATATGTAAGACCCCCGAAGGAAATGAGTCGATACTGAGGTATCACTCTTATCCGGACAAAAGCGCTGACACCCTGTCTGGATCACATCCCTTATGTCTTTTACCTACCTTCCTTTGACCCGCGATTCTACCTACCCCTACCCGCGGGCAGTGGAGGAGCGCGAGCCATGACACTAGACTTCTGTGCCCGTCTCTGATGCTCAGACCGAGACGGGCCAGGACCCCTATGTTGTTCGGGCTCAGATCTGGACCTTCGTGAAGGCCGCTGAGCTCGCCTTTGCCTCCCTGAACTTCTCGACCACCATCTCAACAGAGGTACCAAAAAGTTCAGAAGGCGAAACCAGGGCATCAAAAAGAAAGCTCCTTTCTTTCCTCCCAATGTCTGCCAGGTTCACCCACAGATGTCTCTCCGTCACTACCATAGCTGCCATGGACCTGCCGCTAGCAGAGGCGGCCTGCTTAGTAGCATGGAGAGCGAGATCTGTGGTGCGACGCAACTCAGCCACCTCTTCAGGGGATAGACCCTGACCTTTATCCAGGTCTTTCAGAAGGTCAGCCTGATATGCTTGGATCATCACCATCGTGTGCAATGAAGCGAAAGCCCGACCTGCTGCTGCTGCGTATGCCCTGGCATCCGAGCCAAATGTCAAGGAGGTAGTCTTAAGAGAGGCCTCTTCCATTCCTTCTCAATCTCTGTATGGAAAACAGGAGGAAAGGAAGGCTCACCTGAGCTGGAAGGTTATGGCCAGAAAAATAACGTTCATCGAGATGACCTCGCGACGTCACTTTCTTCACCCGCTTCACGGCAAGGTGAAAGAGAGCCTCGCCTTGTTGCATTATCATCACTTTCAACGCTCTCATACGCAGGGACAGAGGATTGGGAAGGCCTCAGCCTCAGCTTCCTTTGCCCACCCTCAGACATTTTCCTGGGCTGTACCCAGCAGAGCACTGGCCCCTGGATTAGACGATGTTAATGAAATAACATCATCATCCAGTGGCTCACTCTCGTCCACAGTTGACGATCGCGAGAGGGAAAACCCCTCATCAAACTCATCGGCCAGATCCACCTGTGATCCCCACGAGCTCATTCTCCTCCGTGCCTCAGCAGCGGCGGGTCCTGAATCGTGGGAAGCAGATGGCTGCCCCTCTTTCCTCGAGAAGACTAATAACGGCCAACGTGTTGTTGGTGTTTTTTCAATGTTTGCTTCAGACACGGGTCACGACGAGGCTTCCCCATAGCGACCCCTAGAGGCCGCAGTTCGAAGTTCCACGAAAGGGAACTAAATTTTCATTTAAAAGTCTTGGTTTAAATGTGTTTTTTTAAGTTAATAAACTTAAATAAATGTTGAATACATGTTTAAAATGTATGATGAATGATTTGCTTTGCTTTAGTAAAATGTTTGTTACTACGATTTGTTTTATAAGTTCAATAAGCTTAAATAAATGTTGAAAAGTTGTTTAAAATGAATGATTTGCTTTAGTAACATGCTGTCATATTCTTTAAAATGGGGATAAGTCTCTTTTAGCCTGTAATGTTTATGTACAGTATGTGTGTTTTTTTGTGTTTTTGTGTGTGTGTGTGTGTGCTTGTTTATATGATTTATCAGAGCACACATTTGTTTAATGACATGGGTATTACTCTGATATAACGACGTAAATGTGTTTATGATTAAATTTCTGAGTTTTGAGTCCTCATAATTAAGATTGCTTACAAACAATATTAAATTAAAAATGTAAGTATGTGCAGAAATTTTTGTGTGATGGTAGGTGTACAGTAAAAAATATATATGGCTTTTTAAAATGATAAATTATACTACATGATGTTTATGAAAATGT
>JADLZN010003821.1:0-69788 GCA_018155175.1 Sinocyclocheilus anophthalmus
AACTAGGTTTGATTAGTTTGTTTTTAACAACTCTAAACCTACCCTGAAACTCAGAGTTTGTTCTTCTCGCTTCGTGCTACAGGCCACAGGTGATCAGGTGACAGTTGTTGATTTACCCGTGTAACGAGCACGCTCGCAGCTCACTCCTCCGCTCAGGCACACGCACAGCTCTACGGAGCGCAGGTAGATCCGTCCCCACGAGTCTCCGGTGTCATAGTATTTCAGATGCAGCGGCTCGTAGCACTTCTCTACAAAACAAACCACAGAAGCGAACCCGAGCATCAGAACACACCCTCCCGGCTCTCCCAACCATCAGAACTCGACCGATATCAGATGACTGACAACACGAAGACACGAAACCTTCACGGATCACAGGACATGTGATAGCGTTAAAGATGAGAGATTTCAAAGCATAAAAGAGAGCGACACATGAATGGAGACCAACGTGTGATTCTGTGCTAGAAAAATGAAGATCCATAGATCCAACACTACTATCGTTAATTAAGCTATTATCATTCCTATTACTAACCAAAAAATAACTTTGATGGAACTATAATTCATTATTTCAGAATAAAAAAAGATAGAGAGAGATAGACATAGACATAGAGAGATAGACATAGAGACATAGACATAGAGAGATAGACATAGAGAGATAGACATAGAGACATAGACATAGAGAGATAGACATAGAGATAGAGATATAGAGATAGAGATTAGAGATAGAGATAGAGAGAGAGAGAGAGATAATATGAGAGAGAGCGAGAGAGAGAGATAGAGAGAGAGATAGATAGATAGATAGACAGACAAACACAGATAGATACAGTAGACAGACAGATAGACAGATAGAGAGAGGATAGAGCTAGAGATAGAGAGAGAGATAGAGTAGAGATAGAGTATAGAGCTCGAGAGAGAGAGAGAGAGAGAGAGAGGAGGCTTAGAGACTTTCCAGAACAGATGTCTAGAGAAAAAGAGCGAAGCATGAGAGAGGCAGAATACAGCAAGAGAGCACTTCTTACTTCAGAGAGAGTGAGTCTGCATTACAGCTTATTCTGGTTCTGTGGTAACTGTCAAACACATGCTGCATGACGATGGGTCTAATTATAGAATATTCCCGCTTTAACCCTCTAATCTTCCAAACGGGCCAATAATGTGGAAAATTAAAGATATTCATGGCAATTCTAGAGCCTTAAAATTCAACTACAGTTAATAAAGTCTCACTGACTGTGTGTGGCAATAAATCTTCTCCATCACGCCAGCAGAAGTCTGCTGTCTCTCATCTGTGGAAACTCAGCTGAATTTGTCTGTGTAGGAAATAAGGATGAGTTTCCCATGTGTTTGCACAAGCAGTCCAGTGGAGCAGCACAGAGCCTCAAAGTGTACTGTCTAACTTTCCCACACTTGTAACACTGTAGAAAACTGCACAATCTGGTAAAGAAAAAATATACTGCATACTATATAAATGTGCATGACATAATATAAATAATAAAATAACGTTGCATTGAAAAAACCCCCCAAAAATTATGCAAAACATATTTTAATTAATACGTTTGTTTTTTCATGTATTAATGAAACCTTTTCTTTTTATTTTGGCCTGAAATACAACACGGACATGAATTTTTATTAGATCTGCACACATACACATTGCAATTTAATTTGTGATATTTGTTCCTTTTTTTGCTGAATAAGTAAGTGTCTGTGTCTTATTCATCCTTTCTGAAATGGCTAAGGTGTGTTGGAGACAACGTTTTGTCTTGCCGTACAAGTTTCAACTCCTAACATTGCTGCTCTATCGTCTGATCTTGATTGATCTTCTGGACTTTTGCCCTGTTTGTTGCCATGGGGCCACACTCATTTAGGAGAGTCTTTTCAAAGACCGCAAACAGAACAGAACGTCAGAGTGAACTAGAGAGAAAGAGAGTCCATGATCACCCCACCCAGTACAGCACTTTCCTGACCGCTCTAAATCAGAACACATGCATGCCTCCATACTGTGACGTCACTCTCTTTCACATCAATAATTACGTTTTATGTGTATGTGCCATGTGCCTTTGAGTTAATCATTGGGCAAGTCCCAGATCTCGTCAGGATATGACGCAACTTTAGGGAATGGCTCTTTGTTTCACTATTTGTGCTTTAGAGAGAGTGAGAGATAGATGAAGAAAGAGAGAGACTATTTGTTTTTCCTAGGGAGTGATTCAGTTAAGGTGTGACAGGAATTGGAAAGGTCGGGCTCTTTCGGTGAGTCAATCACCTCAGGAGCTCAGGAGTCAATAACACTTTCCCATGATGCATCGCATATAAGTTACATTCTGTCCGTTCACATGCTTACACACGCTCCCAGCGTCCTTCACTCTCTAACGCACAGAGTTGAAGCGAGGTAAGGGATGTGACTCAGTGTTTCTCACACGAAACTGCTTCTGTTCAGGTGCTGCTGGACGTTCAGTGGAACGTTTGTCTCTTGAGTGTGACTAAATGTCTTTTATAGTCTGCAGTGAGCCAGCAAACAGCTGAATACTAAAGAATGACTGTTTGTGAATATATCTTAGCTCACCTCCTATGTGGAAGAGATATGTACATAAATATAATACAAAAATATTTATTGATTCATGTGTTTTGAAACGAAGTTCAGAAACAAAGTTAAATGAGAATACAGCATTCCTCCCTTTGCCTCAGTATTTAGTAGAAGCACCCTTTTGATCTTATACAGCCATGAGTCTTTTTGGGAAATTGCAACAAGTTTTTCACACCTGGATTGGGGATCCTCTGCCATTCCTCCTTGCAGATCCTCTCCAGTTCTGTCAGGTTGGATGGTAAACGTTGGTGGACAGCCATTTTTAGGTCTCTCCAGAGATGCTCAATTGGGTTTAAGTCAGGGCTCTGGCTGGGCCATTCAAGAACAGTCACAGAGTTGTGAAGCCACTCCTTCGTTATTTAGCTGTGTGGTGTGCTTAGGGTCATGTCTTGTTGGAAGGTAAACTTCGCCCAGTCTGAGGTCCTGAGCACTCTGGAAGAAGGTTTTTGTCCAGGATCTCCCTGTACTTGGCCAGCATTCATCTTTCCCTCGATGCAAGCAGTGTCCTGTCACTGCCAGCTGAAAAAGACAACCCCCACAGCATGATGCTGCCACCACCATGCTTCACTGTTGGGACTGTATTGGACAGGTGATGAGCAGTGCCTGGTTTTCTCCACACATACCGCTTAGAATTAAGGCCAAAAAGTTCTATCTTGGTCTCATCAGACCAGAGAATCTTATTTCTCACCATCTTGGAGTCCTTCAGGTGATTTTTAGCAAAAACTTGCACTGAGGAGAGGCTTCATGTCGCCACTCTGCAAAAGCTCCAACACTGGTGGAGGCTGCAGTGATGGTGGACTTCTACAATTTTCCCATCTCCCGACGCATCTATGGACTCAGCCACAGTGATCTTTGGGTTCTTCTTTACATCTCTCACCAAGGCTCTTCTCCCCCAAATAGCTCAGTTTGGCCGGACGGCCAGCTTCTGGTCATCCCAAACGTCTTCCATTTAAGGATTATGGAGGCCCTGTGCTTTGGGGACCTTTAAGTGCAGCAGAAAATTTTGTTGTAACCTTGCATATCCATTTGCTGATGGCTCCCACAAAAGAACATGAAAAAGCAGATTCCCTCAAGGCTTTCTGGAGAAGAAATGACTCCTGCAACCCTATATTTGGAGGAAAGTCTGAGAGTGATAGCAGGAACAGAACGGATGAAGTTACTTAAACAGACCCCAATGATATGAACTAGGAGCTTGTGCAATGGCTGCCAAATAAAAGAGTTGAGTAACTACATCAGGCAAGACAAACTTAGCAATGTTAATTGTGCCAAATGAGGTTCTCATTATATACAATATACACTTACATAATACTTCTTCCTTTATATTATATAATATTATATTAAGAAAGACATCACAAACAAATCAAAATGACAATTTTACTACTTTTTTGAATGATGTTCCTTCATATGCCCTTGATTTGATTCCATTTCATTCCACTAAAATCAGCCAATTAATGATGATCCGCACCCACTTCACAAGTCAACTCTCACTAATCTGACTGACTTGCACCTCTGCACCTCTACCACACTCTGGAAGTCTTATGTTCTTCTTCTTCTGACATTTCTTCTCACATCAGTGCGCTCACCACTGCTGGAACATTCTAGCTTTGAGTTTCAATAACACACCCTCAAAGTCACCCTAATTCTTCAAGTTTTTCCAGCCCACTTCGCTACCTGTAAAACTTTCTCTAGCTCTCCATTTCACATTTTCAAGTTAGGATTTATATAAATGTATATTTAAAGATATAAGTACATAAAAATAATGTGATATTATTCACTTGGTTCGTGACATTGTTTCTTCTGTTACGCTGCTTTTAAATCATATACAACAGCCACTATAACAAAAAAATACAGACAATACAATACTACATTGTGGCCAAAAGTATTGGCAGTGACATAAATATTGTGTTTTGCAAAATTTGCTACTTAAACTGTTGTGGTGTTCAGGTGGGTGAAACAAACAACAGTTTAACAGCCAATTTGCCAAACAGAAATTTAGTCACTGGACAATAATTTTGGCCACGACTGTATATTCTCCCGGGTAGTGGGTTTTCTTCTGCGTTGTGTGTGTTGGTAATAAAAGAGACCTCACACCATGATGCGGTTGTCATGTGGTTTACTTTCGACTTCGCAGGTTCTGTATCTGTATAAAAGTATAACAGACACCATCAGGTAGTAACAGGAGAATATCTGGTCTAGCTGTGCCTCTCATCGCAATGACATCCCGCGAAAGAGAGAATTATAACATACAATAACAATTATAAAAACAAATACAATAATATAAGAGAGAAGAAAATACAGGGAAAGAAACCAATACTATAATGATCCATTTACATACCTGTATAAAAGTATAACAGACACCATCAGGTAGTAACAGGAGAATATCTGGTCTAGCTGTGCCTGTCAATCATTGCATACTGTTACAATGTACCTTCATATAACAGGAAATACATTAAAACCTCTCACGGATCATTAAAGGTGAACAGATACAACTTCACACAATCATAAATGTATAACTCATAACACAGATAAAACTTTTAACTCTGTTTTACCAAAGTATGCATAGTTATGTAACGAAAATCAGCAGCATACTGCTCGTGTAATGGCAGCCATTACATGCATTCATGCTTCGATTAAACATGCTCTTACAACGTTCATAACTTGGATTACTAATCTCTTAATAAAGAGAAGTTACCAAACAAACACATTTCGTAAAGCAGATCCATAAACAGTAAGTAATTAACCATATTTGAACACTTTTTCGAGGAGCTGATAAAACATCTCTCTCATCGCAATGACATCCCGCGAAAGAGAGAGTGCGCCCGGAAATCACATCAGCTCTACCCTCGCACTTACACACGACGTAAACTTACGTAAACGGTGCTTTCTGAACATTTTATAGATTAACAATTTCATAAGGGAAAAACAAAACCAGTAACAGTGAAATACTAATTATATATGTATAAAGAAATAAAAATAAAACAATAGTATTGTGCTTGTGATCACATGACCATTCATCACTGTGCAATTTTCCCTAATACAAATTTCAAAATAAAAGCCTCTTGCATTAGTGCCATTAGTTAATAATAATAATTTCAATAATCTAGTGTAACAAGATTACACTTGCCACATCCACCCCCACTGTTTTACACTAGATTATCGAACAAACCAACATCTTGACATATCAGCGTTGTCATTTCACATAAACCACCTTAGGTTATACAGCTTTGAAGCTATCTCATTAAAGATTCAGATAAACCAAGGGTAGCTAATCCCCAATCTATCATTTGAAAAACCATGCCATATACATAGTTTCAATAATGACATACACTAACAGTCACCCTCTATGCTTATCTTCTTAAGCAACCTCGTGTTATAGACCATAAAAGGTAATTCCACCCATGTCAAATTAAGAGGTGTACATTCAATTAAATACACTTGGAAACAACAAAAACAAGACATAAGAAACAAGGTTAAACTTCCAGAACAGGACAAACTTTTTGAGTTGACATTGTTTGTATCAATCTACTTACAGGTTTAATCAGTCTACCAAATCTCGTCCATGTTCTCTGCTGTTCACCAGATTCTCCTACATTGCGACAAGAATATGTAGTATTTTGAGATGAACCCACAGGTATCTCTCTCACTATTGCTGAAACATCACAACCATGCTCAACAACAGGTGTGATAGTTTGGGATACACGGTCTTCATTCTGAACATCTGATATAAATGATGTCTCATCATTTGATGCAATGTACAAGGACACTGAAGGATTGGACATTCTTTGAGAAATGCCCTGACACTCTGCCCCTTCAACCCGTTCAGTTTGTTGCCCCACTTCATGATCACAAATCTCATGTTCACCACTGTGAATTACATCATCTTTCAGTTCACTATTATCCAACCCTGCAACTACATCTAAATCAGCAATCCATCGAGAAGTTCTGTCTACAGTGCTACTTTTCTGGACGTCAGTACTTGACGAATCACCGATCGAACTCAAGTCACATTCCGAACTCACTGAATCCTCCCAAGCAGGCAATGGTAAAAAGTTTACAGGCATTAACAGGTTCCGATGCACAGTTTTGACACGACCATTAACAGGGTGGCGAATCTTGTACGTATTCAAAGAACAGTTCTTACCCACAACAATGTACACTGTGCTTTCCCAACGATCTGCTAATTTTCTTTTTCCTTTTTCCCCTTTGTTTGCCAGGAGGACTCTATCACCCAACTCTAATGAATGACCCTTGCACTTGCGATTATAATGTTCAGCCTGTTTGTTCTGCTGCTGTCGTGCATTTTGTTGTGCAAGTGACATTGCCTCCCTTAAATCCTTCCCCAGAGTCTGGACATATTTACTCACATCGACAGTCCCCCCATCCAAAATTACACTCTCAAACAAAACATCCACTGGCAATCTCGGGGTACGGCCAAACATCAAAAAGAATGGTGGGTAGCCAGTAGTTTCATGCCTGGTACAATTGTATGAGAAAGTCAGCGTGTTCAACATCTGAGGCCAATTAGCTTTAGACCTCGGAGGCAAGGACCTTATCATGTCCCCAAGAGTACGGTTAAACCTTTCAGTTTGACCGTTACCCATAGGGTGATAGGGTGTAGTATGAGATTTGGAAACACCAGAAAATTTCAACATTTCTGCAATCAGAGAACTTTCAAAGTTTGCACCCTTGTCAGAATGGATTCGTGCTGGAAACCCATATATACAAAAGAAATTGTTCCACAGAACACGGGCAACAGACTTTGCAGTTTGATTCGGACAAACGTACGCACATGCAAGCTTTGTGAAGTGGTCGGTTATTACCAACACATCAACTGACTTGTTATTGACATCCTCAGCCGTCCAGAAATCGATACAAACCAACTCTAGTGGTGCTGTTGTAGTTATCGACACAAGAGGTGCTCTAGCCTCCGGTTCAGGAGTTTTACTCAACACACATCTCTTGCATTGCGACACGTACAGTTTTGTGTCTTTCTCCATAGAGCTCCAGTAAAATCTCTGCCTCGTTAGCCAAAGAGTGCGGTGCTGGCCCTGATGACCAGCGTCATTATGCACCCCTTTCAGGACCAAACCTCTTAAAGCTGCCGGCACAACATACTGGTAAGAATTTTTCTTGGTCACAGGACTCTTAGACACACGGTAAAGTATACCTAACCTGATTGTAAATTTGCCCCACTGTCTGAGTGTTCGTACAGTTTCTTTTGACTCATTAACCTTTTCTCTCCTAGAAGGACGTCTAGATCGCTCCACAAAGAACCTCACCCTACTAATCACTGGATCATGACATTGCCTGTCGAGCAGCTCATCATGGGTAAACTTACTGAGTGGGCACTGTGCCTCATCCTCCAAACCCCTCAAATGCTGAACATATGCGACTGCTCTAGCTTCTGCACCTTCCTCCCAGTGACAATGAGAACAGAACACAGCTGACATCTCCTCACAGGACACTTTCCCTCCAGCAAAACTTTGAACCAGGTTAGTCACTTCATGACACTTCTGTGACCCAGACATTTCCTCAACAACATCCTCATTTGCACATTCACAGGACAAATGAAACATACCCTGCACCCGCTCAAACCCAAGCGCCTCCGCTTCATGCCTCAAGATGTCATATGGTGTCCTGGTCAGCCTGTGTAGGATCCTGGAAGCAGCAAAAGGCTCTCGGCTCAACGCATCAGCTACAACGTTTTTCGATCCGGGTATGTATTGTATGTCGAATTCAAAAGGGGCTAGCTTCGCAACCCATCTCTGCTCGCAGGCATCAAGCTTTGGTTTGGTCAAGATATACTTGAGCGGGTTGTTATCCGTCCAAACCGTAAACCTGTGCCCACGAAGCCAATGACTGAATTTATCGCAAATGGCCCATTTCATTGCCAAAAATTCGAGTCTATGAGCCGGATACTTAGACTGAGCATGATTAAGTGACTTTGATGCAAAGACGATTGGCCTCGCAACCGCATGACCCTCCTGAACTTGGGAGAGCACGGCCCCAAGTCCACTCGTCGAAGCATCCACTGACAGTATAAATGGTCTTGAAAAGTCAGGGTGAGCAAGTAAGACCTGATTTACCAGCACAGTCTTAAGATTCTCGAACGCCCCTCTGCATTCATCAGTCCAATCATCAGGAGTGAGCTTCCGGACAGCTCCTGACCTTTTTCCAACACCCCTCCCCTTCCTAGGTCTCTTCTGACCGGTCATCAGCTGAAAGAGAGGCTTTGCAATCATAGAACAATTTTCAATGAAATGTTGATAGTATATAACCATGCCCAGAAATGACCTTATTTTTCCCACAGACGGGGTAACACCATCAACTTCCATTAAGTCTTTCTCGGACACATTTACAATAGCCTCTACCTTCATAGGATCGCTAGCCACTCCTTCCTGTGAAATAATGTGACCCAAAAATTTGACTGATCTACGCAAAAACCTACACTTGGAGGGGGAGAGTTTCAAGTTGTGATCTCGGAGACGTTGAAACACCATCTCCAGTCTCTGTAAACTTTCTTCTTCAGTCTTACCAAAAACTAACATATCATCCAGGTAACAAAGCAAACTCATAAAATTTTGATCACCGAAAATGGTCAGCATCATTCTCATGAACGTAGCAGGACTGTTGCAGAGCCCTTGCGGTAAACGGTTGTACTCATGCAACCCAAGAGGGGAACTGAAAGCTGTAAATTTCTTATCCTCCTCATATAAAGGAATGTTGTAGTACCCAGATGTTAAATCCATAGTACAAAACAAAGCATTCCCCCCCAATGCCGCAAGAACGTCTGCTTGGTGAGGGAGAGGATGTGCGTCCTTCACCGTACGGGCGTTCAGCCACCGAAAGTCAGTGCACAACCGTAAATCACCATTCTTCTTCCAAACTAACACTAACGGTGACGCAAACTCACTGGACGATTTCCTGATTATTTCCATCTGTTCCATCTCATCGAGCGTCTCTCTCAACTTTTGATAGTGCGCCGGGGAGACTCTGCGATACGGTAACCGGAAGGGTCTGTCATCAGTCAACCGAATGCGGTGACAGAACCCCTTTGCTTCACCGCAATCCATCGAGTGCCTAGAGAAAACACACTCATATTTCTTTATCAGATCAATAAGCTTGCTTCTCCAGAAAGACGACACCTCACAGTCATTTAAGTTTAAGTCTTTGAGGCCCAGCTCATCCAAACGAATGTCACTGAAGTGCTTAGCACCAGTCACTGAGCTCTTCGCTGATAAACTACCACAAGGACTGCTGCTACTCATGGCTACATTCTGGAAAACTCTTTGTTCTTGCACATGATCAAAATCTTCCAAAGCAATGCATGGGTAGACATCAGCCAATTTTGCATTCTTGCGGAGCACAATTTCAGAATTCGTCGGGTTTATCATTTTACACAGGGAGCCAACCGTCGCCCCATAAAGGCGAGATCACTCTACCGATAAGCACATTACGATGGACGCAGCGAGAAGTACTAGATTCAATAACAACTGTGCTGCCCACTGAGAGTTTCAGCCCTGGTGGCAGCCGACCCCAGACAAGGTGCTCACTCATTGGCTGCAAAACCACAGCAGACTTGGACTTTAAAGTACCAACCTTGTCAGGGATAGAACTACCCCTCCACCTCTCGATGCTAGAAAGCATACCCAGAAACTGACAGTCTTCACTCTGATTTGATTGGTCTGGTTTATTTAGAACTCTCCAGAATCCCTCATTTGATTTCATCTCTCTGATCAGAGGTTTCAGCACATTGGTACCAATGATAAGCTGGTCCACCTGTCCACTCACAATAAGGACTGGGACACTAAAATTGAATCCATACACCTCAAGTTTCAGATCACACATACCTTCAGAACTAGTCTGCTTCCCCCCGCACCCAACCAGGACAATGTCTGCCGGGGGAAACAACTCCTGATCCAGGACTCCAGCTTCTCTCAGTTGAGGTACCACATTGGCACTCAAAGTAGTCGCCATGGAGCCACTGTCCAGCATCCCCCTCAGACAAACCTTGTCCTGTACCAAAACACTGGTATAAAACAGACTGTCATTCCGCATTGACTGAATAGTATTTAGAAAAATCACAGTTTTATCTTTGCTTACATTCTCACAATAAAACGAATAAACTGACTCAACATCAGTGTCCAAGGAGGAACTTTCATTTTGCCCCACATTGCCCTCCCCCAATGGAGGCTCTCTAGTTTCCCAGAGGCACGTCATCTCTTTGTCTGCCAGCGCTTTCCCTGGGCACAGTTTTCTCACAATTGAAGCTCATATGCCCAGAAGAAAAACACTTAAAGCAGAGATTATACATCTTGCAGTGAGCAGTAGTACTGTGATCTTTGCTGGTACAAACTCTACATTCACGGCTCTGTTTGTTAGAATTCTTGGGCCAACCACCTCGCACAGATTGTGCATTGCACACAAGAGCCTTTTCCAACATGGTCAGGACTTTGTCTAGAGTGCTATTATCGGTTGCTGGTGTGGCTGTTTCTGACCCATGAGGAGATAGAGAAGTTGAATCATCAATGGGCTTAAGAATTTTGGCTGTTTGTTGACACGCAACTCGCTTCGTCACTTTCTGTTCCCTAAGCATCTCATCCAATCTCTCTTGGACCTCAGAAGCTGTCCACGACTGTGCAGGTTTGCTTTTGAACACAAAAGACAGTTCCTTATCAGGGCAATGTCGAATAAACATTACAGCCAGTTCTCTGCTTCGATTTTCTAAGGTTCTGCCCTCCTCTCTAAGGCTCTGCTCAGCCACCTCAGCTGCTTTGTTCAACCTTATCCAATAATCCAGAGGGCTCTCATTAGAGTAAGGTTTCACGGAGTAGAAATCGGCTAAAGGCATTCCTGAGCTACTGGAATCACTAAAATGGTGTCTCAGTACTGTGAACACAGCATCAACAGTCGGAGTAACCATTCTGTTGCTCAGCCAGACCTTCATGATGTCCCTGGCCCTCCCCATTAGTCTGTTCATTACTTCTTCAACCCTTTCCGAGTCTACCACTTGTTTTTTGTTTAAATACACTCGCATCAGTTCTTCCCACTCCATCATGGAACACTTATCTGTACCATCTCCGCGATAATAAGGTGGAGCAGTTATCTCAGACTTCAGTACCAAATTTAATTTGGAAGCATCAATAATGGTTGCATTCTGCATCTTAGTGTCAGAAATGCTAGCGTCTTCTCCAAAACAACCACTAGATGGCAGACTTGAATGTCTAGTCTGCAAAAAACTGTCCCTGATAGCTTCGCCAATTTCAGATCCAATTTGTCTGATGAGGTTACTCATGTCATTTGAGAGTCCTGATTCATGTTTGGTGCACTCTGGGCTACCAGGTTTTGTTATTGGACTACAACTTATGTCAGGTCTAGCGTCAACTGACGATCTCAGCGTTCCACCCCTCCCAGTGCTTGCGTACTCGGAACCCATAAACTGAAAACCTCTGTCAGGAGTGGTTAGTAGCGCACCCCTTCCTCTACCAGCCATCATTATGCTGTGTTCAAATGCCAACCTTTCATCTTTGCCATCTGCCATAACGAATACTCTCAATTTCTTAATAAAAAAAACAATTTGATCCAAAATCAAAAGTCCTTAAAGTCAAATGTCCGTAATTCGTTTGCAGCAAGAATTATCCCTTCAAAAGATAAAGAAGTCAGAGTCCAAACCAGTCACTGATGAAACGCTCCAGTCATGCAGATCAACAATGATGTCACCACAGTCCCAGGAAAGACGGTCACACTTGCAACATCCCAGGCGGTCAGCTACCAGCAAACCAAACGACGGGTCACGGCACCATTTTGTAGTGGGTTTTCTTCTGCGTTGTGTGTGTTGGTAATAAAAGAGACCTCACACCATGATGCGGTTGTCATGTGGTTTACTTTCGACTTCGCAGGTTCTGTATCTCTCATCGCAATGACATCCCGCGAAAGAGAGAGTGCGCCCGGAAATTACATCAGCTCTACCCTTGCACTTACACACGACGTAAACTTACGTAAAGGGTGCTTTCTGAACATTTTATAGATTAACAATTTCATAAGGGAAAAACAAAACCAGTAACAGTGAAATACTAATTATATATGTATAAAGAAATAAAAATAAAACAATAGTATTGTGCTTGTGATCACATGACCATTCATCACTGTGCAATTTTCCCTAATACAAATTTCAAAATAAAAGCCTCTTGCATTAGTGCCATTAGTTAATAATAATAATTTCAATAATCTAGTGTAACAACATTACACTTGCCACATAGGCCTATTCCAGCATATTCGACGCCTCGTGCTGGCGCTATAATACACATGTATATATGTGTATGTGGTGGATGTGTGTGTGTGTGTGTTGCTCTTAATATATCACACTTTTCATTGACACAATTACAGCCAGAATTACAGAGCTATCAACCACACGACTTACTGCTGGCCTTACACACATGAACTGATGATAAGTGCAATAGAGGGCGCAAGCACCAGCCAGCCAATAGGAAGCCCTGTAAACCCTTATTCTGTCCAATCATCCTCCAGTGTGATTATTTAACCTTCTTAGCAAGTGGAGACACAATATATATGTACAACTCTGGTAAACATAGATACTAATTATATGTGTAAAAATAGCACATATTATGACTAAAAAAAAAAACCTGGATAATCTTATTTTAAAAAAAAGCAAACATGTGTTTAATGGTTGAGATAAACTTGCAACATTTATTAATCAGCGAGAGCTTAATTAATTACTAAAACTCTGACACTTTAAGTAGTATTAATAATTAGCAAGTTGATTTTAGCTATTTACTACATCGACCAATATGAAGTTACTATGCAGTCCAATTCTGTTCATTTTAGAAACAATATTTTCTGAGACTGCAGAAAATAGTAAATCACTAGTGATATCATGACTGTGTTGTGACCTGACTAAGGCTGTACTAATTTAGGACAGTTTCAGAGGCTGATAGCAGTCCTGTCTTATCATGTTCTCCCCAGTAACATACACCTCAATTAATCATAGGGGGACAGTTTAGTTGGTCTGTAAATAGCTTTAGATAAAAAGTTCCACCACATTGTTATAACCCCAGTTCAGATATCTGTTCCTTTCCTATCTGTCCTGTGCAATGCATACATTCAAAGTCATATCCCAAAAGAAAGAAAGAAAAAAAAAGCTCATGGCATTTCCCATGTGTCCTTTGGTTTCCATTTTCACCTTGATCTCCAGTGGTGTATCAGCTGTATCAGCCGGCTGGCATTCGTCCAGCAGCCCTAAAAGCCTTGTTTCTGAAATATGAAATCTGGAGCATTTTGTTTGTTGGACCTTGGAATGACCTTGGATGAAAATGGGATGACAATTTCCTTGAGCTGAGCTCTTGCGTCTAATGATTAGCCTATCTGGTATTAGTTTCTGTGCTACTTACAGGAAGAAAGTCAGAATTTATTTTTGGAAAGTCTAATTTTAACTTAATTTTGCTTTTATACACATCATATGACCCCTTTAAAATTGTAACAAATTATCAAGTTTAGTTATTTTTATTTCCTTATTGCAAACCGCTTTAAACTGTCACCGTTTTGGAGAGAAATGGGCTCTCGTTTTAACCCATATCATGGTGTGTGTTTCTAATGGTGTTTGTATTTGCACGGTTCTAGCATAAAGGGGTCATATGATGCGATTTCAATTTTTCCTTTCTCTTTGGAGTGTTACAAGCTCTTGGTGCATAAAGAAGATCCCTGAAGTTGCAAAGACTAGAGTCTCAAATCCAAAGAGATATTCTTTATAAATTTAAGAGTCAACCACTCCTACCTAAAACGACTCGTTCTAACACATCCCCACATGTCTACGTCACTATCTGGGAAATTTGCATAACGCCACCCAAATGTTCACGCAAGTAAAGAAGGCGTAACTTTTATTCTTGCAATAGTATTGTTGCCGCCGCCGCCATGCCCTGAAGGCGCTGTGTGTTTCGTTGTGAAAGGAAACTACTTTGGTGTTGGCCTTCCAAAAGAGGATGATATCTGCTTCGTCTTGCCTGGAGCTGATCTGTGCTGGTCGATGAGGGAATGCATCAACTTAGTGCTGTGTATCGCCGGATCGGCTTTCACCGTGGATAAGCGGAGCCCAGCCCGGGGTCGTCACATGTGATTTCCGCAAGTCCGCCGGATGCTCCTTAGTCGAATCCACTGCCTCTGCTCACTCTAGCCCTCCGGCCATTCCTCACTTTATCCCCCACCTCTCGCCCATCTGTATGGCCGCAGTGTGAAGCTGTGTTTCATTGTGAAATCGAAACCACTTTGTTTGGCCTTTCCAAAATGACCAGAAATCAGTGGTCAAGTTGTAATTACAACACTGTTCCGGAACAGTTCAACCCAAATTATTCAGATGTGTGCAGCGCATTTTATTGAGGACCGTTTCCTGATCCTGGTAGATTAACGTTAGACTACAATGCCGGCTGTTCTTACTCTCAGACTGTAAGTACGTCTTTTATATTTAGTTTAGTTTTTATATTTTATATATTTAAAGAAATTTTTTTGGGCAGTGTAGAGTAGCGCTCGTTTTTTGTCGTTTCTCCGATCACAAATGCAAACATTGTTTTAAGTTTACGCAGCGCGATACGCAACGCAAAGCGTAAAAAGACAGTATAAAAGTCTATAATGCCTAATTATTCCCCCTGGATGCAACAAAATGCCTCATTTCATGAAAGGGTTTTCAATGTTTTTGTAAAGCATCGCGTCCTGGCCTTACAGGCATCATCACGTAGGTACGGGTGTAAACATTCCATCTACACCCGAGGTATCGGTCCAATCACAAACGCACTGTAGCTGGCCAATCAGAGCACACCTCGCTTTTCAAAACGATGAGCTTTGTAAAAATCTAGGCGTTTCAGAAAGGCGGGAAATAGAGGAGAAACAATAATGTAAATTATGTGGAATATAATGTGTTTTTTTAACCTAAAACCACATAAACACATTTCATTACACTAAATACACAAAATAATGTTTTTTAGCAGCATCACATGACCCCTTTTAATATTTTATGTGCCAACACACAATCTGTCTCAGTGGCCTTACACTTGATTTTAAATCTATTTTTTTCAAACTTTATGGTTTAAATGGGGATGATTGTATTGAGAATAATTTTCATCTTTTCTTCAACTGAATATTGTTTCCGTGCTGTTTTGATGTATTTTAAAGAGTTGGCAGTCAAAATTAAAACTGCTGGATGATAGATACTCTTCATTCTTTATGACAAATAAGATAATGTGAATTACAGAATGTACAACGTTTTTAAAATGTATCAATTGCGGTGTACTGCGTTTATTATGCGGGGGTAGAATCCACAGCTCAGTACTCACTCACTACTCAATACTCGTGTGTACTTTTAAATAGGCTACTCTTTTATTC
Source organism: Sinocyclocheilus anophthalmus (assembly GCA_018155175.1). Taxonomy (NCBI): domain Eukaryota; kingdom Metazoa; phylum Chordata; class Actinopteri; order Cypriniformes; family Cyprinidae; genus Sinocyclocheilus; species Sinocyclocheilus anophthalmus. The sequence continues at coordinate 15,962 of JADLZN010003821.1, forward strand.
TTACTCAAGTAGTTTTTTGGACAAACTTTTTTTGGAAGGTTACTGTACTTTTACTTGAGTATATTTTTTCAGTACTCTTTCCACCACTGCCTGTATTTAAGTCCTAGTCTGTGCAGTCTGTCTCTGTCGGTTCTACTTGTTATGTTCATGTGTTTCCTGCCGTTCCCAGTGTTGGATGTACCCTGTGTTTCTTGGATTAAAGACTGTTTAGTTTATTCCTCGTCTCCATCGTTCCTTGCCATCACAGATTGTGACAGAAGAATTGACCAAGACAGTAACCTCCGTGTGTCTCACCCCTCCGGTTTATTTCACCGTTTTTAACCAGTGTCTTTTTTTTTTTCCTTTTGTTTTTTTTTGCCCGTTGTTCCCTGATGGATGCCCTTTGCCCGAATACCTCCTCTCCCCACTGGAGCAGGGACAAAGGGACCATACGAGACTGTTCCAGCTGTTAGCAAGCACCACCAGCTACCCGGACGACGCGCTCTGTGCGTTCTACAATGCCATAAACATCGAGTGCAGAGCGCCGTTGTCCAAAGATGGTCCTCGAGAGGATTTCAGCGCGTTTGTGGAGTGGATTCTGGCAAGAAACGGATCGCCTCTCATCGTCACTCACGAGGATGATCTCGCCAGATCGAAAAAAACCAAGAAGCCGGCAACAATTAGGGGAGAAAGAGCTCCTCCCCCTGCACCGTGGCTGAGGGTGAGCTGAGTATGGTGCAGTGAAAGTGCCAAAGCGAAGAGGAGAGGGCTCCAGTCCCCGAATCCAGTCCAGAGCACCCTTCAGTGCCCGCTCCTAGAAATTGCCCTCCAGTGCCAGCTCCTCGTAAGTCTCCTCAAGTGTCCGCTCCTCCTGAGCGCTATCCTGTTCCCGTGTTCAGCCTAGAGTGTGCTTCCGATCCAGAGTTAAGCCCTGAATGCCCAGAGACACACAAATGCCCACCCGCCCACCTGCTCCTGCCTCCTCCACTGCTGTCGTCTGCCAGCCCCTCTGCTCGCCCTCAGCCCACCATCATTACGGTGCGAGCTCCGCGGGTCTGCCATCCTCCATCGTTGCCATGGCTGGAGAATCCCTCACCTCTGCTTCCAGCCTCCGAGGCCCGGACTCCGCTTCGGCCCGTAGACCCAGCGGCTCCACCTCGGCTCCTATCTCCCTCACCTCCTCCGTCACCCGTCAATCCACCAGCTCCACCGGGCTACCTCGTCCCTCCGGCTCCGCCTTGGTCGGGCAAAAAAAATCGCCCGCCATCGCCTCAGGACTCCGCTCCTCTGGCTGCACCTCGTTGCTCTGTCCCACCGGCTCTATTGGGCTCCTTCCTCCCCCCAGCTCCGCCTTGGTCCTCAGTCTCTCCGGCTCCGCCACAGAATCTCCGTCTCCACCTTGTCGCCAGATTCTCACCACCTGCTCCACCGGCCGTTGGTCGTGCCCCCTGGAGTCGGTCTGCCATTTCTACTCCCATGCTTCTTCCCCCGTCGATCCTACCGTGGTCGACCTTATGGCTGTGCCTGCGTCCTGCTCCCCTCCTTCTCCTCCCTCTCCTCCCATCCTTTGTCACCCTCCCTGTCCTCTGTCTGCATATACTACATACATCCATACACACATATACAGGGGTGCACATATGTTTTTCAGTCTGGTTCTCATGAAAGCATCTGGTGATTTGGTTTGGTGCTCACACTGCACCAGTGTGACTCATTAAAAATAACTATAAAAAAATAAAATAATAATAGTGATAGTATTATTGCACTTTATTTATTTTGTATGTTTAAATAAAATAAGCAAAATAACAAATAGAGTGTGGTAATACTATATTTTAAAATAAATGCGAGTATTAAATAAAAATACAATTATTTTATAGTATAGGCCTACTTAAAAATACAATGCTAATATTTTCTTTTCTTTTTTAATAATATAAAAAATTATTTTCAGCATTGTCAAACCTGAAATCATCAAGCTTTTATTTGGGCGGGTTGCCGACAAGTAAGTATATGCGCTTCCGGGTTTAACGCTGCCGATTGTAGCGCGTCAGTGAATGAAATGTCACATTTTTGCATTTTGCTATAAAACCGGCAGTGTATAGCCTAGATTTATACTTTAAGTTTGAATGGAAATCTTATACAGTATTACAGTTAGTCAATCTAAAACGGTGATTGTACATTACCAGCTGTCAATCATGTCGGCGCACAAATGAGCGGTCTGAACTTATTTACAAAGCGCATTTTTTATTTTGGTCACGCATGCGCATCTGCACCATTTATGTGCACCCCTGTGTTTTATATTAATCTATATATATATTGTATAAAAAGTTTTTTGAATTTAGTATCTTGTCAATACATGTGTATATATATATATATATATATATATATTTTTTTTGTTTGTTTTTTTTTTTTTTTTTGAAAAAAGGATATTTTAGCCTATTAATGGCTATTCCTCTGAGATGACATTCGACTTAAAAAGTCCGTTTAAAAAATAAATAAATAATAATATAAAGACACAATTTTCGTTTTTATACCAAACTTTATATATAATAAGATGATTCTCAACTATGCTGTGAAAGATATTTTTAAAGACCATTTTGCTTTATGCATTATGTGTGTAAAATGGCCATAAACGAGTTTTTCTATTGTATCTATAAACTGTATCTAATTTGCATACTAATGTGTTTTTGAGGCAACAGAGTGAACAAATAAGTGCAATAATGGGAGTAATAATTGACAAGATTTTCATAATAATAATATATAATCTAATATTCCATAAGAATATTGATATATAATTTATTTTGCTATTCAATTGTTTTGTCTCCCAAAATGTGTAATAAACATGATTTTAGTCCTGGTGTCCTCTAAAGTGGACATGTATGAAATTGATGTCCTGTTTAATAACAGAAGTTCATATTTTGATTTGAACCCCCATAACATTTTCCTGAGATATTGATTTATGACAAACAATTAGAAAATCAATCAGATTTAAATTATAATTACAAAATAGTATCATATTCAAGTTATAAATTTTTTACATTCTGATCACTAATTATGTCAGCCATCCTTAAGACAAGGAAGGGCGGTCATGGTGAACCATCCACACTTTGGTATCTCGGGAAAAGCCCTGAGTTTCTCTGTGCCATTAAAGTCGCAGAGATCTAACAAACTATGTCCTCTACAGAGGCAAAACCTCCATAGGGGTCGTCAGGAGGATATATATATAATATATAGATATACTAAGTAAATATATATATATATATATTATAATATATATATATATATATATTATTATTATATATACACACTTCTGTAATATCTTACGGTATTGTCCCCTATATGAGCATGCATTTCTGCATTTCTTCTGGAGATGCCTGCATGTTTTGTCAATGCATTCGACTTTCTGCAGACATGATATTAAGTAAACTTTGTTTAATATATGCAATATCAGACTTTAATTACATTACAAGCTTACCTTACAATGCGTTGTGAAAACAGTGTCAAGATCATGGACACTTTACTGGTGATATAATTAATAAAGCACGTTAGAATAGTAGACATCATAATGGTTTGTGGCATTTTCTCATCAGTTTATATTTATATGTAATTCCTGATAGGCAAGTGTCAGTTAGTGGTGGCACTTTTGATTAAAACGTTTATTTATTTGCTTTTTTTTAGTTATGGCCTCTGCATAGTCTCTATATTGTTTTATAATTACAAATGATACAGCTGAAATGTTAAATCTATGCACAAAAAAAACTTCGTATTTACGTGTTTGAATGCACTGTACAAAGCAGGCTACTGGAAATAAACTTACAATGAACAATACACATTAATGGGCATTAGACACTTTAATCTTAATATAGGAACTCAATATTTGTTGTACAAATGAACTCCGCGATGTAATAACTCGTATGCTTGACCGCAACATACTGTTAATTAATTAAATATCGTTCTGCCGTTAAGTGCGTGTGTCACGCAAGCTACATTATGCAGCGACACCCAGCAGCAGGTGTCAGTCACTACCGAAGGTGCCACAGCGACACGCACCGCGACAATGGTCCATTGGCATGTCACAGGTTTCAGTGACACATAGCACTGTCCACTGACACGCGCCACTGAAAAGCATAGCGGCATGTGCCAATGCGTCTGTGCGTCTGTGCGTCAGATGTCATGTCACTTATTAACTGCTGCTGCACTGTTTTCAGCTGCTATAAACCTTATATCTAGCATAAAAGAAATAATTAATTTAACATGATACCATGACATTGTAAAACAAATGAAAAACATTTTCTCTCAAAAACATGTTTATCAAATTTATGCTAAAAAAGAAGCCAAGAATTAAAGTAGAAATATTAAATATGTATTATTTATATATACTATTTTCATATAATTACTTATTATTTATATATAATATTTTAAGCACCTCTGCAGTGGATGTTTTGCTTAGATTGCTAAATGAAGTTACCGTGGAATTGTTCATATGCATTTCTGTCAGCCTTGTTGGTTTTATTTATTTTTTAATCTAATGTTGGATACGTTTGCGCAACTTCAGTGGCTCGTCGAGACTTTTATTTTGAAAACATTCCTTAAGCGTGAACCATCATGACGCCACTCACTGGCAGCCATTTTGTAGGTCACGCCTACCGGAAACGGTGTCTGCACCTGCACCGACAGCAGAACCAAAATCGCAGGAATCCCGGTCGAGCCCCGTCACGTTTCGCTCGTCTCTCCCACTCCCATCCCGGTCACCGCGGTGTCCTCTGCGGCTCCAGCGCCTTTTCACGCAGGACTGATCGCTGGAGCGTGGGAGGGATTTTCCAGTGAGGGGGGAAGAGAGAGAAAGGGAGGAAGGGCAGGTCCCTCATCATCATCATCATCACTTTCACTCCCTTCATCATTTCCAAACATCATCATCAACGCGACGAGGCGTGTCTGCGCTTACTACAAACACACCGGAACACTAAACCAGCAGCAGCACCGAACAAAATGAATCACGTTGACCGCACGCCGAGCCCGGACGCCGTTTGATGTAGCACGTTTTATTATTTATTTATTTTTTGATCTGGAAATTTCTTGACTTTGTTGCGAGAGCGAGCGAGCGAGCACTGCGGCCTTGCCTCCAGCTGAATGAACGATGCGGACTTTACCAGCACCCTGATTTAGCCCCGCATTTCCCACGGATGACCGTTTCACCGCGCCAAACTGCGTCTCTTTTCTCCGATCTGCGTGTTTTTATGGGAAGCCCCCAACAAGTCGACGCTAGATACCTAGTAGCCGAGGAGATAAAATGTGGAGGGGAGGCGGCTGATGGCGGTTGCTCACAACCGCTCACTTATGGCCTCATGTTTCTGACTCCATGTCACGACTCGCCTCTACTATCTTAGCGGACTCCGGAATAGTTTAAGGCGCTGATACTCGCAGCATCGCTCAGGGTCTCGTTAGAGTGATGCCGGTTTCTCCTTGGGGGGGGGGAGCAAATTAAACCTGGTTAATCGTGTTCCACCCCCCCCCCATTATCTCTGACTCCAGATACTGAACATCACCTCTCAAACAAGCACTAGTGACGGGTTGTGTTTAAAAACCCAGTGAGCTGGCTAACTAAACATCCATTATACTGTGTGCTGTAATAGAACAAGGCAATGCCGGTATCTGGTTAGGCGGCCCTCTCACTAGGTTATGGGCGTGGGTGATTTAGAACCCAACAATAGGAGGGTTGCCAAATTCAGAAAAGGAAAATAAGGGACAATTGTGGTTTTTCATAGAAAAATAAGGGATACACACACAGGCCTATTTTTTATATTCTATATATATAGTATATATATATAAGTATATATATATACACACACACACAACGGTATAGCCTCTTTAGAGTTGTAATGTTTTTTTTTTTAAAGGACAGTCTCTTATGTCATCTAATGTTGCATTTATTGATCAAAAATTACAGAAAATAACAGAATCATTGTATAAATATTATTGCGATTTTTCTATATGATGGTTTCCTATGCTTTATTAACTGGTAAATATATAATTATTTCTGTGACGCCAGCACGCGAATTTCAGCCATCATTATGCAGTCTCTCAGTTGCACATGATCCTTTTTATAAATCATTCTGCTATTCTTGATGGTGATGTCCCGAGGTTGAAACTGTTGATGCCTGCACTTGAATATATATCTTTGGAACCTGGTTCCAATAAACAAAATAAAAAGTAAAAAGAAGAGAATTTATTCAAAATTAGAATATTTTCTAACAATATCATTTATCCATTAACAAATCCTTGCGAGAATAACAATGTATTCTAAAAGTTGTTTTTTTGAAAAAAAAAAAAGAAAGAAAAGAAATTTACTGACCAAACCTTTTTTTTTTATTTTGGAATAAGTTGCTAGGCTCTAGTAACACTACTATATTATTGAAATACAGACCCTACTTTTTATTTAGTCAAAGAGTCCCCATGATAAAAAGGACTATTTCCCACAAATTACAGTTGTGATTTTTTTCTAGTAATATTTGATCAAATAAATGTAGCCTCGAGCAGAAGAGACTTCTTTCAGAAACATTAAAAATCTTACTGATCCCATTCCCAAACTTTTGAACGGCATACTGTATATATAGGCTATAGGTAATCTACCTCATGAACAGTTGAATGTTCTCCCATTGTGCAATACAAATATGCAATAACCTTATATACTATTTATCACTTTACATCCTAGTACATCCCTACAACTTTATTTTTTACTCTATTCATATTCTACAGTATTTTATATATAGCACACCTGTACATATTTATCCTTTATGTGTGTGGCGCGATTTGTATTAAAACATGTCATGTATATTTATTCCCATGCCGTATTATTATCTGCGTTGGGTGTCTGTGTATGGAGCTTTTGTGACACTAAAACTAACTTCCTTGATTGTGCAAACATACTTGGCCATTAAAGCCCTCTTTCTGTCTTCTGATATGCTTGTGTGTAATATATAGCATACAGTAGGCCTACTATCAGTATATATGAAAAGTGCATATTTTTAATAAAGAGAGCTCTTTGCCGGTGAGTCAATCATTCATTAGGCTCATTTGTTGCTGTTAAGAAGATATTCAAGCGTAAGAATACGCTGGACGTTACATAAGTGTACATTGTTTTATCTAGCGTGTATACATTAGGAAACAACAGAACCTTCTTTCCTTATTCGACTCATTCTCCCTAGCGGAACAGCACGTTTCTCTATGCGTGGGCCTCTGGATGTTGTGAATATCACGTGTTTGATGGACTTAAAACTGATTTTGCTTGGACGTGAAAGGCGGTGCTTACAACCCCCCACTCAGTTGCGGAGTCCTCGGTCGGGAGCGCCGCGGCCGAGGCTTCCCATGGTTTCCGGACCCACCAGGCCCCCCCCCGGTCATATGAGCTTTTTTCTCCCCCCCCCATGCGACCCCCCCATTAAGCATCGATTTATTTTGTGATATTTGGTGAGGTCTTAAAGAATATGTTGACATGCTTAATGTCAAAAAAAATCATTTTGTAAATAATGCTACAGTATTGTAGGTCCATCTTGCCCGACTCGCCAACCGCTTCGTTCTACAAGTCCCGCCTTCCGACAGCGCAGTCTGCTCTGCATGGCACAGCCGAAGCGGGACCACAGTACTTTGTGAGATTTGGGAACACGCCACGCACTCGTGGGAAATGTACACGCCCTACATAATCGCAAGCTTCTTCTCAAAAGAATGTAAAGACCGTACATAATGTCATTAGTTTTATCATCATTTCAAGCCCGAAAAGGTCGGGACAGAGGCGACAGGACAGACACAGGATGAAGCTGCGTACGTGTTCGCGTACAAAAGCCACGGTGAAGGGGCGGTCACACCAGACTTTGAACGTGCAAAATTTTTTGGGACGCCGCTGCAAATATGGGTGGGAGCAGGATATGACATCACGTGCCAAGGTTTCCCCTCAGTTATCACAACATGAATTCAGATGTGCTTGTACTGTGTCTTTTGCGACGGCATCAAAAGCATCTGGAAAGGAGAAGGCTGTGGGCTCACCCTATTCTACGGACTGGGAATGAGCGGGGACAGTTCCATTCTTTAATTCAGGAGCTTCGGCTGGATGAGGATCACCACAAGGAGTACTTTTGGCTCAGTCATATTTTATTACTATTTTTTAAACTATAGTGAATAAACTGTATTAATTAATGAAATGTTCAAGGTGTGTGAATAAATTTTGGTTTGACTGTACAGCAGATTATATGACGGAAATAGTTCCGAATATAGCAATGTGTGCCATTCCAGTGCGCCTAATTGTAGCTCGAATATATTATATATATATATATAATAGATATAAGTGATATATATCATATAATGATATTATGAATTTTAAGGTGCCTGCTAGGATCTTTCTCCTTTAAATAGCGTCAGTTTTATAAGCTTCTTGAGGGCCCAATTAATTTTAAATGAAATATAAATAAACGAACAACATTAAGTAATTTAAGAATAATACACTTGTGTATGATAATTTTATGGCTACTATCCCTCCATATATCATAGTCTGTTCCCCTGATTTCTCCATTGAAATCGACGAACCATGCTAGCTTCGTTTTTTATTAGTATTTTATAATCTTTTAAAAATGTATTATATAAAATAGGACGCTGCACAATGGCTAAAATTAGCGCTTCCTCCATTTTTTAAATTTCTGTACAGAGAGGTCACACAGTGACGTATCGATCTTCTACTGGTCACACGTCTTCACGTGATGCGAATTCGCAGGTCAGAGTTCACCAGACTTGAACTTTGGAACGCAGCGAAATTTTTTGCATGAGCTTGCGTTTCCGGTTTGACGCATTCGCATGCGTATGAATGGAATCAATGGAACGAAAAGTGCAGTGTGAACGCCCTTAAGACAGCTGACTCCATTGTGATGTGACCCTGTCTCTCTCTCTCTCAACACACACACACACGATGCGCAAAACACCAACACTGCATTTGAATAGTCAATAGCAAATACTTAAAATAATAAAAAAACAGTAGCTGATTCAGAAGCACCAAATTGTCATAGCAAAGTCAGAATAACCTCCTCTCCTAGCTTCACGAAACGATCGTCCATAAAATGCACTGCTGTTCTTTAGTAAGTAATCTTAAAGATTCCTAAATCCATCTACTTTCGGAAAGGCCAAATAAACTGCTTTTGCTTTCACCTAGAAACACAAAGCATCTCCCTGACATGCTGCTTCAACACTTAACTGCGGTTTAGTCTGAAACCCCGCTTTCTCTTTGCCGCACATTGCGGGCATAGCAGATATTTTCACAAGTGACGTAGATATGTGGGGGCTTGTTTAAACGAGGCATTTTAGGAGGGCTTAGACAAGTCTTAACTTTTATAGAATATCTCTTTGGGTTTGAGACTTAGTCTTTGCAACTTCAGGGAGCTTATTATGCACAATAAGCTTGAGTAACATCCAAAGAGAAAGAAAACATTTTAATCGCATCATATGACCCCTTTAAAGCCTCCCTGGAACGGCTATGTTCACAAATCAACACTTGTCAAAAAAGAATGATTAACTCTCAATTTAGAGTTCGTGTCATGGGTTTGTATTCGTTTGGTCTAGGTGTTCACACCCCCCCCCCCGCCTTACTGAGCACCTATGCCTAAATACGGGACAATTCTGTATTATACGGAACGGTTGGCAACCCTACCCACAATTAAATCAGATTTGGCCACTGAATCCACCATTAAATGGTTTTTTGCTAGGTTTACGCCCTCCTTAGCCAACATCTTTTTTGTCCAAGTTTGTGTATTTGAGGTATATTGAATTATGGGCCGTTATTGTGTTCATGTAAAGCTCAGTTGGCTCTTGTTGGATCTGGGCCTATCATTAACTTCATGATATGGTACGCTTTTCTCCCTATCAGCCTAATTTACCATAGTTTTTAAAATAACGGAAATTTATCAGTGAAGAATATAGTAAACACAGCTATAACCGTGTATGGTTGCTTATTAGCATATGGTTTCTGTAAAGCAAAGTAGTGTTTGGTGTGAAATATACCACCCTAAATGCATTGATATATCATAACTGGTGTCCTAATTCTAATAAAAATAAAGTAAGTTACAACATATCTGCAATATTTTCATTACAAATACTGTGCTTACTGTAGTACACTAGCTGTATCTACACCCTTGTGAAAAAGCATAGGCTACTTTTACATTTATATTACTAAAATAATATACTTAAGATCTGAATGTGATGTTCTTGGGCAAATAATTGCATGTTATTTACTATTAAATAAAAATGATTATAGTTAAACTTTTTATTAAATGCTGTTAGTTTAACTTTAGTTGGACTTAAGTAGCCTACAGCTTTATATGTAGTTTCATATTTACATTTGTTTTTGCTTTTCATATCTGTCTTTTAAATATGGTTAAAGCGTTCTACCGAACACACCAAGCATTTATGGTAATCGTAAAACATACTTCAATGTCATTTTTTTAAATATCATGTACTCAAATATACTCATAATTACACATTTGTAAGGATGAAGTTGCAACTTATTGCATTAAAATATTATAACGTTAAATGATATATATCAATAATGCGTAGTACAGGCAAAATTAATAGCACAATCAGTTGACTGTCAAACTAAAGCACAAATGTTGACAAAAAATAAAGACCTAATGATGTAAAATGTACTTTAACATAATATGTTTGTTTTGGCATTTCAACAACGTGTTAAACAGTCATGAAAGTGTACTCTCTTGTATTGGGATGCTCTCACAACTGAAGTGTATGTTAACCCATTTGCAGTTTGTCGTGACTTGCTTAACTAAAGGTCTACACATAAGCACTTAAGTTGACTTAAAACAAGAACTGTACTAATATTTAACGTCAACCTGATGGTGTTTTACTTAGACCTTTTTTTCTTTTTGAAGAATAAGGATCTCAAGCCTGCTTAACAATCACAGTATTGTGTGATTTGGCGCATGAAACCGATCACTCTCTCTTCGGTGGTTGCCTGCCAAAATCTATTTAATCTAGAACCTCAGGCCAAACCTATAAAATGCCACTACCCCCCCCACCAACAGAACACAGACCAATCCTGTTAATGGCTCTGGCGTGTTGTATATCCCCCAGTGCCCACGAAGGTAATGTTTTTTTATCAACGTTGTTTGACTCCGCCCCTTCCACTGACTGTGTCTAAATGTAGGAAGAGCTCAAATGGCGCGGGTAGGAAGAACAATGACTGTGTGTGTGTGCGGATGGTTGTGTGTGTGTTTTTGCTTGTGTTTTTTCTCTGTACTAGGCTGCGAGTTTTATTTTTTTCTACCCATAATGGCTGCTCGTGTATATTCTGCTGAGATTGTGGATCCCGCCATTGGAGAATACTTAGCTGCATGGTGACAGTTTCCACACAGCCAGCTAATGTTTTTTTTTATATATATAGATATACGACCCCAAATTAAACTTTAATTTTTTCTCATTTCATACGCACTATGTATGCAACATTTTTGGTTTTAGAATTGCTGTATGCAGCAAATAACGGGGAGCAACTCCTTATTAATGCTCTCAATAGGGCAATTTGAAATTTTAAAGGGGAAATAATCAAAAATTGGTGTAGTGGTCTCGTTCGATGTCCATATACTTTTTGGCACTGGACACATACAGTTGTTAATTTATTAAAACCAAGACATACAATTTATATGTGATGATGCAGAACATTGATACAAATAATGTTTCATTTACTATTTCGCAAAATGCCTGCAAAATATTAGAGGGTGGGACATTTACACTTGCATTTCTGTCTTCTTGGTTAATTGTTAGTTATGGTTATTTGGCACTGCTGATAATGTTAAAATTAGGGCTGCTCGATAAATCGCATGCGACATTTAATGCGCATCTTGTCAGAAAGCCGGTTCTGTAATCAGCGGTAAATCTCCATCACGTGCGGGCTTTCACATGAAGAAGCATTTACTACACAGAGCCGTTGTTAACTGACGAGCTGCGCAAAAAATCGCGCGAATATGAACGTGGAACGTATATCGCATGCGATTTATCGTGCAGCCCTAGTTAAAATATATAAATGTTATCTAATGTATGGCCTCTCACTAGAATTTACAGGCGAGAACAACAGATTAGTGTTGTTATAACTTGTTGTAACCCATGCATATTATATGTGTGTAAAATTTGTCCTTTATATGCAGTAACCAAAATATGTTCTCATTTAGATTGGTGTACACAAATGTCTTGAGTTTACATTTATGTGCTTATATAGTTTTTCCTTTCAGAGGATGTGAAACTCGGTACAGACTTCCATCCATATCTATAGTTGAGTTCAGCGATAGACATTCTGCTGATCTCGGTTCATTTCCCCTCATATATGGACTCCGAAATGTTGGTCTCAGGAATGCTGACCCAACCTCTGTGTAGTAGTTAAATTAAAACCGCATTACACTGACAAGAACCAAGGCTACACCTCAGACAGCCATTGATGCTTACAATGATGGGAGCTTGTAGTTTCAACATTTGCCATTTTCTCACAATGCTGCTCTTAATAGCTTTTGTTTGAGAGGAAGATATTCAAAACGAAAGCCTTCAATTTGGCTGTCCGGTTATAGTTGTTTTGCAGTGTGGAAATTTGCATATTTCTGTTGTGATTACATATTTGGTTACTGTTTTGTTTCCTCTACGTCATTTTGGAAATTCATTACACCTCCTCTCTCTCTCTGTTTCAGTCAACACATATTACTTCATGGTACAGGCTCAGGGTATCATGTTACGAGATAATGTGCGGACCATTGGTCACATGATCAGGCTATACACCAATAAGAACAGTACTCTCAACGGCACAGGTAAGAGTGAACGTCCTTTCATAGTAACATCGGCCAGACTGATCCTTAAACTTAACACTTTTGCAAAGGCCGGGGTATACTTAATTGTTTGCTTTATGTAGTGCACAGTTGAGCATGGGGTTGGGTACCGAAACCCGGTGCCAATATGGCACCTATGTAACCGGTATGTACTCGTACCGAATCAGAACGCAGATTTCGGTGCCTCATTTCGGTGCCACTTTAAATGCCTGAGCGATCGATTGAAATATTTGTCCTGGTTCTCCGAAATGGCTAGGCGATTTTTAGCGGGGCTCCATAAACTGTACACAAATTCGTGATCGCCACAGAGTCAGTCCCCTTTAAAATGGCAGCAGATGTTGTCTGCTCCCCGTCTTTCAGCGCGCTTTTCAATCCGCAGGCCGCGGCGGTGCAGAGCGAGCCGACTCAAACAGATACAGAGGACACAAGGTGTGTGTTTATCGATAGATTATAATTTGTATTCATAAATCAGTTACAAAAGGTCACAAGGGAGCAATCGGTTTCCCATCTACTGTAAAGTTTTCGCTGCGTTCACCCCTCATCACACCACAGCTGTTTCCTTCAGAGAAAATCTAGACCTTAACACATATGAGGCTAATTTATAAAACGATCATGGTGCTATTTTCATTTGAAAATTGAATATGAAACATATTACAGTGCATGTGGCATACCATAGCCTACAGTCATTCACAGAACTGATTAAAGACAGTGACAGACAGCACTCTAAATGTCATTAACTTAATGTCAGAGTGATTGACAGAGATACAGTAGAAACGTGTGGTTTTGTATTAAATATTATTTTGTATTAAATAATGACCCCAAAGATTTGGGGAAATAATTTATTAGCCCTGAGAGGGAAGCACAACTCAGGAAATGAAGAAGAATCCTGAGGAGCTGTGAAATGATTGTATATTTATTTTAAATATTTGTAGTTTTTTTTGGGGGGGGGGGTTTTTTTATTTTTTTTAAGTATCGGTTCAGGCACCGTTTAGGCACCGGTACTGTTTTAAAAGTATCGGTTTGGCACCGGTATCGTAAAAAACCCAATCAATACCCAACCCTAGTTGAGCATGCAAGTCTTTAAATGTGTACACTATTAATCTTAAGCGTGGATGAACACGCTTACCTAGTGCTGTCCACATGGATACAAAAATCTATGAAAATCATGACGGAAATGACACCATGCAGACTGTCCACGAGTCGGGAAGGGAAGTATACTTTTGGCTTAATAGATCCTGTTTCTTGGCTTCAAAGTCAACATGAAGTCAATTTGACCTCCTCACTTAAGGAATGTCCCTGGTCTCACTGTGAAATATTCATCAATGTTGTTCCACAGCACAAAAAAAAACAATAATAATAAAATAAATGTAATAACTTGGTATTCTTCTGAAACAAAAATGCTCTGGTGTCATAGACTCTACAGGCTGTTAATGATTTTAACCAATAGCCAAAGAGCTATTGACACTCTCATTCAAATTCTTCACCATCCAATCAATTCCCAGTGGATAAAATCAAGTGCCGTCCCACCTTTTATCTCATCGAATATAGTTTTGCTGATAAATAAGTCATTTTTTATTAGATTGTGCTGGTTTTAACCCTGAGAGAGAACTTTAGAGTTAAGTCAAGTTAGAGTTTTTAGCAAAAAAAACCCTGATGTAATAAATTATTCTCACCATGAAAATAGCCACAGAAGCTGGCATGGCATTAGACACAAACTGATTAATAAGTCACACTATGGAAATAAACTGGGAATAGCAAGTCACATTGACTCTAATATGTATCTGTCTGTCTTTATTTTAACAGATTATCCAGATGGAAATAACTCTAGCGAGTATATCGCTCAGCCAACCACATATCTCCCTGAGAACTTCACATATGCTCAGAACCTGCCCTGTCCCGAACGATTACCTTCTATGAGTAAGTGTCTTGAGTTAAACAATGCGTTTGTTTATTTGACTCAGAAATGATTTGAATATTGTTTGGTTTTGCTATGCTAATGATGCAATATTGAATATGGCATTCAATAGGGCTGCACGATAAATCAAAATGGAATCGAAATCGCGATTCGACAGAAGCTGCGATTGTCATGCGTATCTTTCAGTGAAGCACTGTTCTGTGATCAGCAGTAAATCTCCATCCAAAGACCTGAGGGCGTTCTCGCGCTGAAACTCCAAATACGCCTCGCAGAAGAAACCCAGGAAATGCCTATAGCGGTAGCTGGATAAACAGGAGATTTAACTGCTTTTATTGATTCAACGTGACTAATAAACACACTATTTTGACAATATATGGTTTATCTGAGTTATTATTATTATAATTTTCATTAAAATAAAATATATTTATAATGCAATGCCTTTATCACTGCTTAAATACTATGAAATATGTTGCGTGCCTTATTCTGTGTAAGAAGCCACATCTCTCAAAAGGATTTATTTCAAACACTCGACTGAATTATGAAGTGAGTTTGGAGTAAAAAAAATTTATCAAATGTGGTATTTTCACATGCTTTCAGACGAAGCAGCATTTACTACACAGAGCCGTAATTCAGCGAAGCTAGCAGCAGATTGTCATTATCGCTAAACTAGGAGCAAGATAAATCGCTTAGAATATATGTTAGTAAAGCTGGTTCTTTAATCAGCGGTAAATCTCCATCACGTGCGGGCTTTCACATGGAGCAGCATTAACTACACAGTGCCGTTGTTCACTGACAAGCTGCGCAAAATCACGATCATATTTTGTGCATGTTTTGCACAGCTTGTCGGTGAACAACGGCTCTGTTTAGTTAATGCTGCTCCATGTGAAATCCCGCACGTGATGGATATTTACCGCTGGTTACAGAAAGGCTTTACTGACAAGATGCGTGTTAAATATCGCATGCGATTTATCGTGCAGCCCTATCGCAAACGATTTCTTCAATTTCACGATTTTTTTTTTGCGCAGCTTGTCGGTGAACAACGGCTCTGTGTAGTAAATGCTGCTCCATATGAAAGCACGACGTGATTTACTGCTGATTACAGAACCGGCTTTACTAACAAAATGCGCATGACAATCGCATTCGATTAATCGTGCAACCCTACATTTTAATGGCACTAAAGGGAACAAATATTGGTGGAAACTAGTTTGCTTTAATTAAAATGACTTTTTTGGCTCTGAAATAGCATACTTTCCTACTATATAGTAGATACAAACAGTATGTGAAAAGACTGAATTTGTCTGAATTCACAGTATTCATAAAATAGCTTGCCAAACGTACTCAAAAGATTACTATTTCTGGTGAGATTTTGAAGTGTGCATTCAGTGGGCACTTTACTATCCCATGAGGCCACAGCAGAGAAGTTGCGAATGCCAGTGAAACAATGCAACTGACATTTGTAGGTCACATGACAATGACAGCATGATGAATTTAGTATGTCTCTTCATACTATATAGAACATACTTTTTTTTTTTTTTTTTAAACAGTTTGAAATTAATACTGATTGAAAAGTAACTACTTATTCAGAGACATTTTTTAGTTTTCTTAAGTAAATCACGTAATTTTTTTTTCACACCCCTGTGAAGGATAAATCTGGTGCTGCTTTAGCTTTTGGCCAAAAGAAGGCATTCTAAACAGTCTTAGAAGGCAGCATAAAACAGCCTTTGTTTGGGGAGTGTGCCTATGCTGCCTCTCTAAAATCTCTCTAGCCACTTAGCTTTTTAATCTACACTTCTCGGGTTTAATATACTTTTTATCTCATTTGTCTCTGTGTGAGGCACACGCATCACATTGGTTGTGAATTGTTTTGGCTTGTCTTCACACACTTTTTTAAGAAATTACTAAGAAAATTTTTTTTTTTGCTTAGTTTCTTGTTGTTTTTCCTTGCAGAGGGTCAGATGGAAGTGAACATGACCGAGGTTCCTGTGGAAGAGACTGAACTGAAGCTCAAACATCTGGACATTCAATTTGGAGGCCACTGGAAGCCCAAAGATTGCAAACCACGCTGGAAGGTGCGACATTGTTGTAGTTGCATTATCAAAAAGGCCATTCAGCACATAAGCATGACAGGTTTTGTGGTTTTCTCTCTTACTCTCTCTCTCAGGTGGCCATTTTAATCCCCTTTAGGAATCGGCGTGAGCATCTTCCCATTCTCTTTCAGCACCTTGCCCCTATGCTCCAACGCCAACGCTTGCAGTTTGCCTTTTATGTCATTGAACAGGTGTGCACATACACTGTTTTGATGTAGTACTGCCATCCACTGATGGTCGAGTTTAGTAGATTGAGAAAAATCTATCAACGATCATATTTTTTTTTTTCAATCCTATGCTTTCAGACGGGTACTCAGCCGTTTAACCGTGCCATGCTGTTTAATGTGGGCTTTAAAGAGGCCATGAAAGACCTAGACTGGGACTGTGTGGTGTTTCACGATGTCGATCACATCCCAGAAAACGACCGTAATTATTACGGCTGTGGTCAGATGCCTCGACACTTTGCCGCCAAGCTTGACAAGTACATGTACATGTAAGTTAGTCATCACTGATGCAGTTTTACTTTATTCTCTTTTAATTTCATTACTTCTACCCTCCTTTGTCACTTTTCTGATTGCTTAACATTTATTTTCCTTATTGCCCAGCTCTTGATGTTCCAGGTTTTGAATGCAGCTAAGTTGAGTTCAGTTTGTGTTCAAAGTGTGTATTTTAAACAATTCGAGGCTTGTGTTTTCAACAATTCTAGTGGTGTTATAGAGTTTTTTGTTTTGTTTTTTGGGGTCGTGTGTGAGTGTATAAACTTGTATGACGTTATCCACCACCTGTAGATCCTTGCAGATCCTAATGTATATAACCAGTGTTTGTGTTTAGTTAGTTGGTTGGAGTGTTTGTGAGGTTTTATCTTTCTAATTAATCTAAAGTGAACCTATTCACTGAACCAAAGATAAAAACAATCTGTAATGTTCAAATTCATTCAACTAAAAACTGGATAAATTTCAAAAACCTGTTGAAAATATAGTCAATAATGTTTTCCGGATTTTTAGGCCTACCGGAAAGCGCAAAAACGCACCACAGTTACGTTTGGGATAATTTTATTTTAAATGCCATAATGTCAGTTGAAAACATTGCAATAGTGTTTTAAAATACAATAACGAGCACCACGAAACCATTTAAAGAGGCACGTTCAGCGGTCTCCGTGTCGGGATAGGAAACAGTCAACAAAGTAAAATTATCTCAAACGTACGGCGCTCTCTCTTCATTTTATCAAATTATCATAATCACATCTATTCGTTTTACAATCCTGCTACTAGCATTTTATTCAGACTAAAACCCCTTTAATTCGGGAGAGAAAGCGGGGGGGGGGGTTTGAGTGGCTTTTGCACATCCTGTCATGCCGGTGACTGTGTGCTGCTGCAATAGACGCATTTTGCTGCATTAAAGTTAACGATTAATTGATTAATTTAAACGACGATCGATCATGGAAATGATCGAAAATTGACATCCCTAATTCATGCCATAGTTAAGACTCTTTCTTCTTTACATTTCAAAGAAATGTTGAAACATTACCACTTTCCTCATTCATCCAATCCATAATGTCTGTCCAAATCATTTTGATGGGCCTCAGGGAACCTAATTTGTCTTTTTGTAGATGTTAGGGACCTGTAGAACTCTACAGTTCCTTAAGTTCACATCCTGCTGTATTGTATCTGTAGTAAACAGCAAATGCAAGGGTGCAGTTCATTATTATAATTTTTTTGGTCATTCACAGCAGTTCATAGAACTTTGATGTTAGGTAGGACTGAAAAGCTTTAGGGACATGCAGATTTTAGGACTATTTGTTACGCAGATTGTCATTTGTGAAATGAGGTGTAAACACAGCTCTAATTGCCTCTCAAAAGTGTTTGAGGTAGTTGGAGAATTTACCAAGGATTGATTAAAGACCCCGTGGTGCAGCTTTGCTTTGGTTGAGTTTGAAAGGATGGTTGTTCCTCTGAACATATTCTGGTTGAAACCAAAACTGCTTTGCGGAATCTGCAAGGAAGTAAATGTGTGCTGTTTTTCCTTATCGTCTTGTGACGTAGTCTGACAGTCTGTGCTATTAAAGGACTTTTTTTGTTGCCTATTGCTTTCAAGTGATTTCTGATGGTAAGGTTTATGTTTCTTCTTTTTATTTTCCTCTTTTCCTTGTTTTTTAAGAATGTTTTACAAAAGATGGCATATTTGTTGTTTAGTTTGCTAAGTGTTGTATTTGTGTTTTCAGTCTTCCCTACAATGAGTTTTTCGGTGGAGTCAGTGGACTTACTGTTGAACAATTCCTTAAGATCAATGGCTTTCCCAATGCATTCTGGGGCTGGGGCGGAGAGGACGATGACCTCTGGAACAGGTCAGTTGTGTTTAATTAGTAGTATAAGTCTTTTATAACTATCCAGTTACTTTTGTACAACAAGCAATTGTTGCTTCTCCATGATGTTGATGCATGATGCTGTTTAAAGTAATCATGTTATCATAAACAAATATGTATATGTAAAACAAATATGTGTGTGGGTGGGTTTCTTGTTCTCAGGGTACATTACGCAGGTTTCAATGTGACCAGGCCAGAAGGTGATATTGGGAAATACAAATCTATCCCCCATCACCACAGAGGAGAGGTGCAGTTTCTGGGGAGGTCAGTGCACGCACACATACGTAAACACTGGGGGTAGGTTGTACGTGCATACATTTGTACTAATATATGAACTAAAATAAACTACCATTCAAAAGTTTAAGATAAGTGTTTTTTTTTTTAAGAACTTGATACTTTTAGTCAACAAGGACGCATTCAATTGACAAAAACTGACGGTAAAAACTTTTACGTTACAAAAAACTGTATTTAAAATAAATGCTGTCCCTTTGAACTTTGTTTGTCAAAGAATACTAAAAAGTATATCATGATTTCAACAAAATAGTAAGCGTTTTATTATCTGTTTATTGCTTGCAACATTGATAATAATAAGAAAATCAGCATATTAGAATGATTTCTGAAGGATTCCCAACGAAAAGTTGTTTATATTTTAATATTTTCAAAGTATTACGTTTTTTCGCTGTATTTTTAACAAATAAATGGGCTTTTGGTTTAAAAGAGATCTTTTTCAAAAAAACGTTTTAAAATCTTACCATAACATTTTAAAAATAAAATGTTTTGTAAAAGGCACAGTTTTTTAAACATTAAGTACACTCTTAAAATCAGTCAGTACACGCCTTATAATATGCGGATCAAGTATTATTGAATGATAGAACTTTAGTAATTAGAATTAAAACTTGATAACCATATTTGAATGCATATTAGTCATTTTATCTGAACATTTTTACTGGACTGGTGATGGTGCTTTTTTGGTCATTCAGTATTTCTGGAAAAAACTAACAAAAATACTGATAATAATAATACGAATTCTACTAATAAGAAAAATATAAAAACGCACTAAAGATTAATGAGCTACTGGATTCATGAATATCAATCAGGTTGTGTGCGTTCGCTCGAACTGATTTGCTGAAATTAAAACAGGGACGATAATAGGTGAGCATCAGCCAATGAGATTGTTGTTTGTGCATTAGTTCCGCCCACTACCAGAGAAAGCGGCAGTTCTTAAAAGCTAAAGAATTCAAAAGCAACGCTGTTATTTTGATAAGAAAATACAACCAAGAATATCGTTTACATGTAGCGTGTCAATTCTCTCTCCCTCTCTCGCTGCGTGTGTGTAAAACAACGGCGAAGTCGTGCGCTTCACACTAGAGTTTACGGTACAAATACAGGTGTGTTGCACATCCATTGAGATGAACTAAAAAACAACACAGATCGCTTGATGGAGAGAGAAACTCTGAAGCGCTCAGTAAGAGTGTTCGGCGAGTGAAAATATATATATCTGAGCTAAACTTATACTTAACCTCCAACTCACACACTGGCGAGTAAAATCTGATAATTTATTAGCAATTGGCTAATATTAAGACATCATTTAGTCGCCCAGAGTGAAGATGTAGTCGCATATGCGAGTGATTTACTCAAGTGTAGAGGGTTGTGGCGTAACAATGTAATCGATAAATCTTCATTTGAAGTGACAAATTACTTTCAAAAGTTGATTTACTCTATTTTAATCGCTACCGTACACATCAGAGTTTATATCTGAACTATAAACTTTTATCCCAGTACTTCTGTGATTTGAATGTTTATAACACAGAAATAATGATACTGTGTGGCTGAAAAGACTGTGAAGCTGGTTTCATTCATGACAGATGACAGCTGCTCTCTTTAGGTCAATGGCATCGCGAACGCAGATTTAAATGTTCAAATAACACTAGTGTGATCGTACTCTGCACGGATGAACCAACAAGTGATCACAACATTGATCGCACACGTCAAAGTTTGAGGAATGAAACAGACGAATCCTAATTTAGGAACAGAATCATGTTGGTGTTTGAGTAGTGTTCGCGATCTTTAATGATCTATTTAATTAAAGTGCTTTCATGTTGGTGGTGACACCTCTCTTGCAACATGTTTAGCTATCACAGATATTATACTTAGCTTTTTTGTTTTCTGATCGCAAATGTAGCCAAACTTTGGAGCTCTTAGATTAGCGAGCAAGGTCCTGGCAGATCGCTAGGTCCGGTGTAGTGCCGAAATTTGCACCTGCCAGATTATGGCCACCCTCGAGTATGGGAGGTTTAGGAGGAGGTGTGGGGGAAGGGGTTAGGATTAGGGGAGGGGTGGGATTAGGCAATCAGGTAGCGACTTCAACGAGGGGGTGCATAATCTGGCAGGGGTGCAGAATTCGGCACAACACCGGTCCTCACAGATGAAGAAAATAAAAAAGCGCATAGGAATCGATAGGTGGAATCGAAATTTTAATTTGACAACAAGTATCCAATTCCTGACTTTAAGTATCGATTCTGAAATCGGAATCGATTTTCGATTCCCAACCCTACTAGTACCTCAAGAACTAAGATTTGGAAGGTGGAAAATGGCTTTCTTGTCACTTTAGTCAGTCTTTACCTCTGACCTGCTTACACTTGACTTGACCTGACCTTAAACAAAAGTTGTATCTGTTTCTGTGTAACCCAGAGTGGATTGACCTATGTGTGACAAAAATATATTTGCGGTCATGCATAAATTGATCTTTGCGTATTGTAGCAGATTATCTCAAGGACACACTAACCCCTGGTTCATCTCGCCCTCCCCTCAGGTACAAGTTGCTGAGGTACTCTAAAGAACGACAGCATCTGGACGGCTTGAATAATCTGCAGTACTCTCCAGAGATCTCTCTGAGCAGCCTGTATAAGAACATCACAGTCAATCTGAATCCCGAGCTGGCCCCCATAGCAGAGTACTGACAGGCTGTGACCCCCAAGTCAAAAAATGTGATGTATCAATGCCAAATGCCCTTAAAAAACAGGAGCGAGGAGGGCAGAGGCCTGTCTAATGCACAGTTAGTTGCGTAACGGGAGTGTGCGTGTATGTGTGTGATTACTGGATCATATCTGTGAAAGCGTATTAGCGTGACTGCGTGCGTTTAATTGCATGTTCCTATGTCCATGCTGGCTTTAGCGAATCCGATCACAACACATTTCAAAAAAGCTGGGGAGTGCCAGCGTCAACAAATCAGATGTTTACTGCAAAGCCTTAATTGAATTGTATAGGCTATCAAACTCTATAGATCCAGTCATCTGTGCTTACATTGTAGAAAGCTTGGTTTTACATTGCAACAGCACTCTTGACGCCAATAGACGTTTTGTCATGTTCTATTAGTATATTTTTTTTTATACATATGTCGTTTTTTTAAAGGAAATTGTTTAGAAGACATCAATGCCGTTAAAGAGAGGTATTTAAAAATGTTCTTCATTCCGAGCGTTTTGTTATGTAGTACGTAACATTTAACCGTGGTGGTGTGTTTTGTTGTTTTTTTTTTTTTTTTTTTTTCCCCAAATCCCATGGCTATACAGAAGGCTGTGACAAGTTGCATGCATGACCCAGACTCCCCTGTAAATATCTGGCCTTTTAAATGATGCTTTAGCTTTGTCCCCCAAAAGACGCCTGTGATTCCAGTGGAAACACTCTTCTTTTTGGCAGCTATTTGTTTATTTTGATTTCGGTTCATTTTATTCATTTTTAATATATATATATTTTTTATCTTCAATGGTTTGGGACACATGACAGATAGACAAAAAATATCAGCGATGACCATAGAATGCAGGAAACCGAATCAAAAATGACATACAGATACCATTACTTGCTGCATGCCTTAATTTATTTTTTGTTACGTGATTATTTTGTCTTAAACTTTTATTTTTCGTCATATTGAATGTTTTTTGTCTTCGCTTTTGTTAATAGCATAATCATTCTCATGTCTCGCTTTTGAAGTGCACTCCACAGTAGTCAAAGAAGATGTAATTGAAACGATAGCGAGGTGTTTACGAGACAGGTCGTTCGCAGGAAGACCTGGCGGTCAGTCGGGTTCGCAGCTGCTAAAGCCAAGACGCCCTTCGCAGGGTTTGGCATTTGTCTCAACCTGTGTGTTTTTTGTCTGTTTGTATGTGTAGCTCTCGGTGTGAAGTACTGGGTGACGTTGTGCTCCGGTAGGGCCGAGATGAGAGAGCGATGTCGCCGTTGCTCTTGAATGGCATTCGGAGTACACTTGGGCCATGACGACTTTATGCTGTTAAAGTTTCGAGCATTACAAGCTGTTGGAAAACTTTTTGTTGGCACACATTTGCCTTTTGTATATAATTTTAATTTGTTGGTGTTGTCGATATAACATGTTGCATTCATTTTTTGTGTATATTTTAAGTTATCATATATATGTCCTAAAACTGCTGTTTCATATCCTCTCGTGCTGTATGTGTCCACTCAGAGAATTACACATTGAGGGCGAGATTTTGTCAGTGGCGTAGTTTGCGACACTAACTGGACTCTCTGACACTTAAAGTTGAGCCACACTCACACCTCACAAAAACGCTTTATTGCGCCTGCTTTCGAGGCTTTTTGTTGGTTCTTTCCATCTGCGTGTCTCTGAGGTGTAGATGAGCCATGGCTTCTCTTTGGTCGTCCGATTGCATTGTCTTTTTCTGAGTGGATGTCTTTTTAACACTAGTACGGTCTCCTCCCATTGATGGTGTCCCCGACGTGATCTCCAGTGTCCAGTCTGTTGTTTACAGTCTCTTCTTAAAACATCAGACTTACAGTTGGGTCTAATCAGACCTGTTTACTGTGGTTACGGGTTACAAAAAAACATTTGACCAACTCGGACAAGGAATCGAAGAATACTGTCATATAATATACTGAATATGATATGGAGGTTACTGGTGCCAAAGTCCGCTTTTCCTTTTCCTTGTCCCTTTTGCTCTCCTCATCTTTCAGCATTGGATAGTGAAATGTAGCTCTAGGACATCAGATCAATCTAAACTTTTCGATCCAGTCACTTTGAGTGTTTTTCGACATGTGTGAGTTTGTGTATATGTGGTGTCACATTCATGTGCAGTCCAGTGTGAGAGGATTGCTGTAGGTTGTAGAAGGACATTAAGCGCAGCTGAAAAACCCCTCGCCTTGCTTTTTCACCGCACAGGGCCAACAAATTTACATAAGCAAAGTTTAGGCAAAGTTGGCGTCAAATGTGCTATTGGTTTACGCCCTGTGTTCGTGTTGAAGCAGCCGGTGAGATATAACCACTTAATAGGTGTTGTTTAATGTAAAAAATAGGCATTTAACACTGGGTTTTGGCTTTCAAAGAGGGAAGTGTGGCTTATGAGCACTAGTTTCCAGAATGCTCAAATAAACGAGTATCATTCCACCTTCACAGTGCACTGTTTTTTTTGTTTTGCAGGCACTTTAACAGAGTAATGATTAGTCTTATGCTGCAATACGAAATCAGATAGGCCTGTTACGATTTAATCATTAGCTTTTGCACCACAGCGAAATGGTTTTATTTGGATACACAGATTGGGACTGAAATTTACACATTATTCTTAAAGTAAGGTGGGTTGCAATATGAATACTGAATGTTACGTTTATTTTTATTTTATTTTTTGGTAGTGTAATGCCGGTCCGTTCGTCTGATATTGAAGAGAGTTGTTTTTTTAGTTTTTTTTGGTAAAACAGACCAGTGAGACTGCTCTGGTGTGTTTGGATCTGGTGCTTAGTCAGTTATAGCTTTTGAGGAAACTTTGTTCAGTGCTGTCTGCTAATTTAGATTAATCTCATTTTTCACCCCAAACCCACCGCTCTCATAGCTGCCCCATCCTGTTCAGCTGTCTGAAAAATCCAGAAATAGAGAATTTCAAAAGATGATTTATTCACCATTACAGATCTGTAATGTGTAGAGTGTTACATTTTTGCAGTATTCATATTTGTGCCTTGATTTTATTTATTTATTTAATTTTTCATTTTCGCATTGAGATGTGCAGTGGGGTGTGTGTGGATGGTGTTTAAAAATAAAACCGGGTGAACATTTACATTTTCTTTTACTCAAAATTTTTTATTTCGATCTGGAGCTGTGTCTTTAGAACTGAAATGTCTGCTGGTCATTGAATGGGAACTGAAAAACATGAGGATCTTCTCCTGTGTTTGTGTTTCTCTAATGTTGAGGGTCCACTTTAACTGTAACACCAAGCAGAATGTCTTGAGATACCAGCTGCTTTGACTGACATGTACAATCCTGGTTCCAGATTTCTTTTTCTTTTTTTGTTGTTGTACCGGTCTCTTCACTGCGTTTCGCTCTGTAATGATCATTAAAAGACTTTATAGTTGAAAACTTACTCAGAGTCTGATCTCTTTAATTGGAGGAAAGTGGGTTTGATCAAGGTCCAAAATTAAAAGGATAGTTCACCCAAAAAAGAAATTCTGTCATTACTCACCCTCATGCCGTTCCAAACCCGTAAGACCTTCGTTCATCTTCAGAACACAAATTAAGTTATTTTTGATGCATTCCGAGAGCTCTCTGACCCTCCCAGACAACAAGGATCCTAACACGATCAAGGCTCAGAAACGTAGCAAGGACATTGTTAAAATAATCCATGTGACATCAGTGGTTCAACCCTCGGAATGCATCAAAAATATCTTAATTTGTGTTCTGAAAGATGAACGAAGGTCTTACGGGTTTGGAACGACATCAGGGTGAGTAATTAATTACAATTTTCATTTTTGGTAGTTTGAACTATCCCTTAACACTTGCCAAGCTCCCAAATGCAAGTAAAAACTGGCTTTGGTGAATAAAGTTATTCAGAAGTATTAAGTATCTTAGTATTAAGAAACTGCAGCATAATTCATGGTTTCATTTAAAGTGAATAACTGTCAACTTCTTGTATGTAATTGTGGTTCAAATGTATTTTTAATTATATATATATATATATCATATCATATATAAGATATATAATACTTATACCGTACAAGATTTGGTAACACTTGAATTAAAAGCCTTTAGGTATAATGCTTTAAAGTATTCATAATGTAGATTGGAATGTATTATATAATTTCATAAATAATTGCAAACTGCATTGTAAAATTCACAATATTGGTGTTTTTGAACACAAATGCAGCTTTGGTGAGCATAAGAGACTTTTTCAAAAACACTTGACAAGTGCTTTTATCAATCAAACTGGCATTGCAAGGTGTGGCAAATACTTAATGTTGGACCCTGGATGTAAAGGAATTTCTCTGTGTAGGTTGTTGTGTGCTGTCACTCATGTGCTTTGACGACCACAGCTGTTGTGGTGTATGAGAAGGGGCTCAGAAGAAGAGCCAGAGTGTAATGACGATGCCCCTCGGCATGAGCCTCAAACACCACCTGCAAAAAAAGCCCCAAAGAACCACTGAGAAACAAAGCTTATCTGGAAGATAAAAGTTTCTTTACATACATGTGTATCTGTCAGTGCCTGTGTGCTCAGTATGTTTGTGAATGTATGCATGTGTTGTCCTTGAATGCTCTGTCCTCTTATCTAAAACTGTCCGTTACTGTGTCTATAGAAAACAAGATATAGGATCTTAAATATTTACCTCCCCACAGTTAATATAGCTCTTGGTTCACATCCAAGACAATCATTCAGGGTATTAATATACACACATTTGCTGCAAAAAACAGCCTTATGCAAATCTAGTAGGTTGGTGTTATAAATAATAATAAAAAGTAGTCCCAATAGTAAGGGGGCTATGTGCATTCTTGTGATTTAGGTGCGTTGATAACAACAATAACCCATCATTTAGCAACCATTAAATGCTCATGAATATAGAAGGTGCCATCAAGAATATTACATCGGCCACCTGGTGAAAAGGTGTACGACCCCCCGCGTTCCAGTAGGCTTTAGTGTCAAACTCCACCCGATACACGCCAGGAGTGAACTCCTCCTCGGTGATCAAGCTGTGTACCTCTCCCGTCATGTCCACTTTCCTGTGAGAGAAAGCTCATTAATGATATTGACAGTGACAGGAAAGAGGAGCCATGACGATGTGACTAAAATGAAAATATGCAGAATAGAGAACAGAGCGGTTTGCCCTATAACGCCAAAACCACAGTAAAAGAAACTCTGTGTGTGTATATAGGATATGTGTATAATATATATATTTATATATTTTATATTATAGTATATATGCATAATCCACAGTCTTTTTCTATAGTGTATATTTGAACTACATCAGTGTATTGTAGTCTAATTACTATATTTATTGTTCATATTTTTAAAATGAGATTGTTTATATATTTCTGAGTTTTCAAATAGTTTTAGTAATTTTAATCATTTTTTTAATTCATTTTTCACTTATTAATTCTATATATCTATATATATATATAATCTATCTATAATATATATTATATATATAGTATATATATATATATATATAAACAAAACAAAAAATTGTCATTTATTATTTTATTATTTTTATGTTATTTATTTATTTTTGAGGTTTTTATGGTTTTAGATAGCAATACTACCCCACTGTCAATTTTACTTACTGTTTTGGTTGTTTTTGGACCGAGACCATTATCCCCTTTTAACAGTTCAGTATATATTGTCATTGAAGCATCAGGTTAATATTTGACTTCATTGACGTAAAATACTTATCCATACAAATAATTAACATGATTTGATTCTTCATAAAAAATTTTAGAAAATCCTTCATGAACTGTTTTTAACATTATTGTCCCAAAGACCCTGGGTAACATGAATAAATAAATACAAATGCAATCACTGAGGTCAAATTGAGCCCAAACAGAATGAACATTAATACAGAATTACTATGGATCGTCCACTGGGTTCTAATTAGGTCAGATGAAAAATCTGAAATGTTATTAATATAATTGTATATTTGCATCAAAAGACTTTATAGAGCATGGCGGCTAATGTGATCTTACCCACTGGCAATCTTTTCCCATGTCCCACCTTGATTTTGGCGATAGACATCCAGAGCTATATTTCCAGCAGGAGTCCCTTTCACAGCATCCAGGATCTTTACTGTCAGAGGGCAGAGAACATCTGAACCACCATGAAAAGCCTGGAACACAGTCAATGTGCATAGACATGCTCCTAAGTTTAGTTCAGTCTAAACATGGTGCTTAGTCTTTCTGTATCTCATTTAGGTCTGGAAATAGAACCTTGTGCTTGGGATGATCTTATCTTTAGATGAATGGCTTTGTTGTATTCCTAGTAAGTTTCTTTTGGATAAAAGCATCTGCTAAAGTCAAATAATGGAAGCAGTTGTATCAGCTCTGAGCCGTTTGTTAGGTCAGTGACCGCCTGGACGTACAGCTGTGTATATGTGTGTTTTCCCAGTACAGAGTTTACTGCAGCACTTTGTAGTATGGCAGAACGCAGATAACATTGCGACCCATATGTTAGCCTGTCCAACAACTGAAAGTACCTTGTCTCACCCACAAGGGGTCAATTTAGGAGACATTTTATCTTTCATATACATTTCATAGATTTTGTGTCACTGCCAAGTTAAATATAACTAAAAGGTGCTGTAAGAGATTTCAGCCGGTTCCTCTCTCCAAAATTCACTCCTCCAAAGACCTGAACATGCAAAATCAAACAAAGCAATTATTATTGGCTAGTTTTCTTATTCTTAAGAACCTTAACCACCTTTTTTAGTTGTATGCACAGCCTATTGCTGACAGGAAGACAATTGTGATCTCTCAGATAATTCACATTTTTGTGGTTCTCAGAAGTGGAAGCTGTTATAGTTTGGTAAACTTTTAGATACTACAACAGATATATTTTTTTGTGTTCCCATTTGCTTCAGTAGCGAAACAAAAAAAATACACGATAGTATTTCTATACAAATGAGGGAAGAAAAATAGCGATTGGACAAATTTGCCATACATAAAATTATATTATTTTTATTATTGTATTTTATATTTGTAAAGTGCTGGGGATAAAAGCTCTCCTAAATGGACTAAATGTAAAATTATAATATTAGAACTGCAAGAATTTAACAAATAAAAAACTTTGCGAGGTTTGCAATGCTAATAATTATGGAAACGTAATCACAGTCTGCATGTGAAAAGTGGATTTTTATGGGAGATTTTATTATGAATAAATAATAAATTCCATTTACACAGTCAGAACTCTCTATAAGATATTATTCATGACATACAGAGAATTCATACAATTGCACTTGCTCTTAGTCACTTTAACGAAACTGAATGTCAAATTTATTGCTTTTGAAAAATATGTAAGTTCCTGTTATATAGCTCTATTCTATACAACAAGCAATTGAACTTACCACTGGTGCAGATCTACAGCAGGCAAAGAGAGATGCAAGAAGCACACAAATCACTGCTTTAGCCATGTTAAAGCACAATTGCATGAGATAAAAACCCAAAATGCCCTTTATACAGCTGCCGACCCTGTCATCAGGTGACTCAAGGGGGTATCTGCGGTGCCCTGTTGACACAGTAAATAAACAGGGGAATCAGTAACTTCATACAATTTGGTTTATCCAGTGGAAACAATCAAGGGCATTTGCCCGTATCTATTAAACAACCCTCCTGTCCTTGGAATTTGTGCATTTCATGATTGTTAATTCCCAAAGTTCCTCCGTTCTGTGAGAGATCTGATTTATTGCTTGTTTACTTTCTGAGGACCTTAGTTCAGACTCACTGGTGAAATGTTTTTGGGCAGCACACAGATTTGAGGGTCTGAGCTGTTATTGACAGTTCAAAGAAAAGTGTACAGTTATCCCTTGAGAGGCGGGTACGCACTTGTTTTTCACATATTTTCATGTGCAAACTGTATTGCTAAAGGCATTAAATCCTAAGCGGAGAACAGGAGGATTATTTTTCTTGCGAATAGATTCTTATCAAATTCATAACAGGACCATGGTTAGGTCATACAGAAGTAATTCCGTCTCATTTTTGTTTCATTCTTTTAAATAAAACGTACATTATTTAGGCACAGTAACATGGAAAGGAAAAGATGTCCTTTGATAATTTAATTATTTACCCATTTCCTCCCCGATCTTATATGAATGGTTGTCAAGGCTGTAAATATAATATAAGTATAAATTAGTATAAATAGGTATAGACATTTTATAAATAGAAAAAAAGATTTTGATGTAAGAATGTACATTTTTTGACCAAAACTACATTTTGCTTAGTACTTAAACCGTTCCAGATAAAATTATATAACTTACGTTAGAATAAATTTGTAGGCAAAATGTAATGCATTTTTGAACTGCTAATTTCAAACCATTGTGCTTAATACAGCTAACTAAACACTCGATGACAGGGGTGGGGTGAGTTGTAATACATTTTAGCATCCACTTACATGCAACTGAGAACTTTAATGTTGTCTATATGGAGCCATTTGGAAGCCCATAGCCAAAGGAAGTGTGGGTAAAATGTGCCCTATGCAGTTTCTGAATCCAAAATTCATACATAGACACAAATTTCACACATTTAAATTTGTTCTACATGTTCTTTACCTTAGTACACTGGAGTTGAGTGTTCATTAAGCATAAATACAGTTAAGGACGTTTGTTCTAGTCTAATTTACACACACACACACACACACACACAGGTTTGTTTTTGTGAAAAGTGGGGACATCCCATAGGCGTAATGGTTTTTATACTGTACAAACAGTATTTTCTATTGCCCTACACCAACCCTACCCTAAAACCTACCCTCACAGGAGACTTTGTGCTATTTCAGATTTTCAATACACTCCATTCTGTGTGATTTATAAGCGTTTCGAAAAGTGGGTACATGATGTCCTGAAAAGGCACCTTCTCCTTGTAATACCTATGTCATACCTTTGTCATTATACAAATTTATGTCCTCATTTGTCACAAAAACGCACACACACACACACACACACACACACACACACACACACTCCTGCATCACACAGAAAGTGTATTTGAGCTGTGGTCAGTCACAAAAAGTGAGACATTATTTTGTATTGTTCTTTTAGATTTTCAAACCTATTTTTGAAGCAAACTTCATGGGGTGGCTTCTGTTTTTGCTTATTTTGTCTAACTGTTACTACTTACCCCAGTAGGCTATGTGTTACAACATACCCCGACAGTTGGGTAGATTGTAACAAAGGCACATGTATTTGACATCAACTTGTAAGGGCTGTGATATTCTTGCAGAGGTCTGAATTGGTTCCTTATAGTAAATAAATGTGGGTGCTTTGTATAAAAGTTTGAGCATTCTAGCTCAAAAATTCTGCGAGTTACAGATGCTGAAACAAAAAGTGTTACAACCATACCCAGTCTCCCCTACACAAATGCTTCGAAATATCTTCTTTTGTGTTCAGAAGAAAAAATATAATTCATACAGGTTTGGAACAACTTGAGGGACAGAGTTTTTATTTTGGGGTGAAAAGAAGAACTATCCAATAATGTAATTTGTAATTTAATCAGAGCTACCCTATGTTTTTTGTTTGTTTGTTTGTTGGGGTTTGAATGAATTTATTCAGTTGAATTAATGAATTCAGTTAGGTTGACATAATCAAACTTGAATTTGTTAAATAGGCCTACTAATTTCAATAAAATGTATAATTCACATAACTAAGTAATGTGTGGAGGTTGAACTAGGGAATAGTTTGGTGAATCTGTGAATGATGCAATTCACTATAATGAATCATGACATCCACCATGAGAAGACCAATTAGGACGAATTGATTCACTAGAATGAACTGGACGTTACAATGTGTGTTGAACAGTTTAATTTTAAAGGGGTCCTATTATGCTTTTTCACTTTTTCAACTTTAGTTAGTCTGTAATGTTGCTGTTTGAACATAAAAAGGATCTGCAAAGTTACAAAGCTCAAAGTCCACTTTAAAAGGAGATATTTTATTTAACAGAAATCACTTTTCAAAAACTACAAAAACGACTCGTTTGGACTACAATGCAAATTTTCCGGGATTTGTGATATCACAAAAAATTACGAATGGGACGAGACCTGGTTGAGCTGCAATAGAGAAGACAATGAGTGTTATCACTATGTCGGAGACAAGCTAGCTTTCCCAAGGCAGACGATACTTTAGAGGGTTACAAAATCATCTGGGTTTTTAAATCGCGCTCAAATGATTGATTTTGACGAATATTTACACTGAAGCTCGCAGGCGACTATGGTAAGGGGCATGACATTTCCCGACCGGGCGCCGAGTGCTGCCAATCATAACACACACTGGCCAAGCTAAACCAATCACAGCACATTTCGGATTTCAGAAGGCGGGCCTTCATTTGAGACAGGAACTATTCAAGCCGTTCATGCAAGACTGGGGAGAGAGGGTTGTAAATAATGTAAATTATTGGAAAAATATGTGTTTTTCAACATGCCTAGTATGAGAGCTGTTATAGTACACCCCAACCAAAACAAAATCCAGACGTTGTAAAAGAGAATAATAGGGACCCCTTAATGAAATCAGATCTCTAAACGCTACACATGAGGGAGGACGATATGGACTTAGCAACTTATGTATGATGAGACGAGACTATTTGGAAGAATACAGGCTCAGGATAAAATGTGCGTACAGATTTGATCTTAGAGTGTGCGTATGCTAAAATCCACGGTAACTTTCATATTTATAAAAATGGTCTTTGACGTGGAAAAGTACTTACCGCCACGTCAGGGTCTGAGCAGGCATACACACTTTTCCATGTGGCAAAGTAGGAGTACTGCAGCTATTTGAACATCTACTAAGCTACAATAATAATAAAAGTGGTGTACGTGCAAGCACCGAATTCATCAAAACAACAAAGATGCAGTGTAAGAGAATAATTGTGCAGTGTAGTCAGATTTTTATTAACGGGAGTTTTTGCGAGATTAAACTTTTAGTAAAACCTCGGTGGGGAAGTTCTTTACTCGCTTTCTGTACACAGTTTATTCCATGTTTTTTTTTTATAATTTTATTTTACAAGAGAACTTGCGAAGTCTTGATTTACTACTAATGCATAAAATAGAAAAAAACCTTCGCATAAACGCATCTCAGACGGTTTTGTCTGTGTAGCCTATAGGCCTTTGTCGTGCAATAACGGTTTTAATATAACCTATTATATTCAGTAACATTGTTAACTGTTTTTATTTATAACATCTGCTGCTTTGTTTCTGTGAAAATGTATAGAGACATCAGCCTTAAACTTTGTTTTTGTCATTTACATCAGTTTCTATAAAATACACTATATATTTTTGTGTCAGTACATTAATGGCACATTTGAGCAGCATTAGTAAACTGTGTAAATATGAAGAAATCCCAAATCACTTGCAGGTTTTTTCAGACCGGAGACCATAATCGTGTAATAATTTATTTTATTATGATATGAAACATCCAATTTTTCTTTCAATAAATGTTTTTTCAAAGTTTTGCAAGGATTTTGTGATACTAAACTTTTTATTAGTTGTCATAGCAAGTGATTTTAAAAGTAGGATGGCTCACTTTTTATAAGATGACTGAAAATTTTACTTGAATTCCTATTCTTACTTTTGGAAACCTAATTGTTTTATAATTACTATTATTATTTCTGATTATTTCTGTTGTTTCTAGTAGTAATTTTGATAATGGTCAATAGAAAAAATATAACCACACACACATTGTTTCTCCACAGAATAATTACACACTAGTAAATAAAAAGCGTCCCCGCGACCTCTACCTCTGCCAGCAGGACCTCAATTTCAGACTCAGTAAAGTTTTTTTTTTTCTTTGTGCCCGTCATTCTCAAGCATATAGAATATAGAATATTATTAATTATTATATATCTATTAGGTGGCGTTTACAAGGTGGAGATCTGACACCATGGTCACTGACACTGCAGTCAGCTGTGCACAATTTCAAGATCATTTGCGATTTATAAATGTCACATCTGGAAGAGAGGCGTACGCATGTGTTTTTGTGCTCACCTTCGTTTTTTCTCTGAATCGCACTTATGCACTTTTGAGAAATTTAGGACAGTTTATACACAACATTTTATAAATGAGGCCCAGATTCACCAGAATAAAAAAAAAAATACTTTCTAACGATACACGTGAGAGACAAATGGTTTAGGTCGAATCGATTCACTAGAATGAACCGGACGTTACATTGCAACACGCTTGAGAGGTTGAACAGATTCATTTTTATGAATCAGACTTTCTAGCACTACACATGAGGGAGGACGATTCACGGACTTGAAGACAAAGAGACAAAAGAGTGCACCCAACAACTGTGCGACCTAATTTCTAAGATGCATAGCCTATAATAATAGTCTTATGAGAATATGCCAACTTACTATAAGACCATGATGCATGTTTACAGGCTCAGTCATTTCTGATAAACAGTCTGATAAGTTTGAACATGACTAAAGGAAACTGTCACAAAAAAAGCTCTTATTATAGTGATTCTCATCATTCATTTTGAATTGGGCAAAGCGTGGGAATTGTACTCCTTGTAATAGTTTTAAATCATATAAGTGACTAAGCCTTATGTTTGCTGAAAATGTTCAGTTGAGTTGTCATTCTCATTCTTCAGCTCATACCCTGTGGCGTGAGGACTCATGTTGAAAGATAGTTGCAAATTTATGACTGCATTTGAAAAATGCTGATAAGGCAGGTTTCAGCAAGTAGTGTCAAAGGAGAAAATGTGATTTATTTAATTTTTTTTGAAACAGCTCATCAGGGTTAACAAGAAAACTGTCAAGCTGACAACACAACTCAGAACAGTAACAAATGAAAAACAAGACTCTGCAGAAATGGTGTTAAAGGACTTTATTATTACTGTCAAAAATCCCCATTATTAAAGATTTTCATTAAGGCAGAATAAATCACCACTGGATAATCACCAAAATTATCAGTATGTAATTAAACAAGAAAACGGATTAGTCAGTTTGTACAAAAATACATTTTGGAAAAAAGAAACTGAAAAAACTTTTTGACAAACGTTATATAGCATTTTTTTCTTTCATTTTACAATAAGTTTGAGCCTTGTTATTTTATTGATGGTTAAAATAGAGAAATAACAAGAAAGGATCATGAGAACGGCAAGAGGATGGGGTCAAGTCAGATTTACACTCTCATATCCTGGGTGCACATATTTTACTTGGATTTCTTATTTTTCCCATGCTTATTTTACAGTTTCATCCCACAGGCCATCTCCATCTGTAACACAGCTCACACACATAGTGTGGGTCCAGATGGTGTCTGCATAGACACATACTTCTCTCTGACTGAATGAACAGTGCGAGAGATCTTTTAGCAAGGACATTATTGACAATTAGTAACTTCAGCTGAAGAAAAAGCAGCTGGATTTTCAAGATGTGCTTCACAAGCTTGTTCTTTACTTTTTCTTGACATTCTTTGAGAGAGAAGCAGCCTTTTGCTTCAGGGTTAAACGTCTTTTGATCTAAGTCTATGATCTTATCTGTTCAGAAATTAAAAAAAAAAAAAGATTCTTTGCTTTTGAGTCGCTTTGTTCTTGTCATGCATTGATTTCTTTCGACCGACAGACACTGGCTATCTCTGGGGGAGTTGTTTTTTACGCAGACATCAACCAAACTGGAACTTTGTGAGTGATTAATTTGATGTTTTTCATAGACAGCAACAGCCACTCTTGTGGAAATACACTGTGCTTCTCATGTACATTTTGATGCTAGCATGTTCACAAGCACAACAAATACGCACAAAATATGTACTACATAAAAATATTGGATGAAAATTAGAGGAATTATTCCATCAAATATATGATCCAATATGTTATCTATGTTCAAAAGGGTCAGTATATTTTTTTGTAAGAATTTTTCTTTCTTCAGCAACAATGCATTAAATTGATTACAATGTATAGTAAATACTTTTTCATTGTTTAAAAAAATCTATTTCAAATAATTCTGTTCTTTTGAACTTTCTGTTCATCAAAGAATCCTGAAAAAAATATCACAGTCTCCACAAAAATATTAAGCAACTGTTTTCAACATTAATAATAAGAAATGTTTCTTGAGCATCAAATCTATCTATCTGTCTGTTTGTCCCTCCATATCTATCTATCTATCTATCTATCATTTTTCCCCTTCTCAAATGGGATTTAATTTTGTACCCTGTCTTTGGGGCTTATCTTCTTGGATCTTCTCAAATTTATTTAGATGGCGCAGTGTCTTTTGCTTTAGGCTCCACTTCTTTAGTACCCAGTGGCTCAGCTGGTGTCTTCTTTTTCATTTGTTTGCCCAGTGTTGGAACATCAGCAAGCAAGATTGGCGGTCTGCTGGTCGCCCCCTGCATTGGGTTCTCCTGAAAGCGGGTCTGCATTAGCAGTATGCCACCAGGCGATCCGATGGGAGATGAGACAGGGCTAAATCCGAGCACAGTCTCCTGTTCCTGTCCTTCCATTTGCAGCTGTATCGGCTGATTAGCAGCTACAGGGGCTCCATTAATCACATACATTGCTTGTTGTCCTCGGCTCAGAGTCGCCTGTGAAATGTTTCCGCCTTGGAGTATCAAACCTTCCGTCCCAGGGTTCCCATTTATTACATACAAACCCTGAGTGGGACTCTCAACAAAAACTGCGTTTGGCGTTTGCTGCTCCACCAGGTAGAATAGAGGCTGCTGTTGCACAAAAAGCATCTCGCTTGCTTTGGCACTTGGAAGCATGGCTGATTTTTTTACTGTCTCAACTTTGGTAACAGAGCTTTGTTGTACTTCTTGTGGAGGTGGGATGGTTTTGGTAACCTGGACGGTGCTAGTACTGACGGAGCTCTCGGTTTTGAAGCTGGTTTCAACTGATTCGACTACTTGCTCAGTTTTGGGAGGGGGTACAGGAGGCTTTGGAGGATGGCATAGTTCCGCTAATGTAAGGAACTTTGACCCTAGGTTGTTGAGGAACTCCAGGTCATTGTCAGACTCAAGGAGGCTGCAACGACCAACAGAGCCAGCCGGGCTGCCTTGACCCTCATACTCATACAACAGAAGACCATCTGTCAGAGGAGGGTTAAGGCAAGACGACAGCTTGCTTTCTGCAATAAAGAATCAAATGAAAATTCTGTCATCATTTAATCAGCCTCATGTCATTCTAAACCTGTATACCCCTTTTTTATTGAACACAAAATATGAATTTTTGAAGAATACCTTGCAGTCTCAAAAAGAAAAGGAACAAAAGCTGTCACTGAGGAGATATATGTTCATCTTTGTACTCTTTTTACCCCTAAAAGGTGCATATTACTACTATGAAAGCACATATTGGTAAATAAAGTGTACATATTAGTACCTAAATAGTACATATTTATAGTACAATAGTATCTTTTAAAAAGGTACCACCAGTGACAGCTTTTTTTTGAGAGTGTGGCCACTTTTTTTCAATATAATGAAAGTAAATGAGGCTGGGGGTGTCGCAAAAAAAAAAAAAAAACACAATGGTTACAAGATAAAAAATGGATTAGTAGTTTCAAAGTTCTATGATGCTTGTGTGATGAACAGACCAACATTAGCGGCTTTCCATTACAGATTTGCGTAAAACTTTTGTGATATTTTATAAATGTCGATTACAAAACATATTGTGAATTCACATTGTTTCCTTTAACCAATGTTATGTGACTAAAATGTATTTTTTTTCCTCTTGCGACAAGTCATGGCGACAGATGTTGGTAGGTTTATGTATATTGCAGACACTGCACAAGCCATTCATTTTAATCTAAGGAGGCGCATGCATGTATTTTTAGTGAAGTAGCGTGGGGAGCCGCTTCTGGAAAGCTGGTATAAACACAAACACTGGCTAGAGTGGCCATGTCGGAGCCGTAATGCACCATGTACGTGTGCAGTGTAAATAATGGGTTTTTCAAAGAATTAATGGCAAGGAAAGCCCTTTATACTTGAGAGCAGCCACGCATGAGATGTTTCTTGGAGGTTATAGTACATTAAAGAATGATCATATGATTTTTGCATAGGCCAGGTGACCTGTTAATGTGAAAAAAAAAAAATTTCCATTGCAGTTTTGCAAATTATTCCTTTATCGCATTGCCTGAAAAAAACCACCTCGCGCGAGCGCAAAAACTTTTTTGCAATATATGGGAGTTTTTGCGAATTTGACGTGTTTTTTCAATTCTCAATTTCAATTAGTGCAATTTGAAGGGTAATGGAAACGTGGCTATTTAAAGATAACCTTCCAGGCCAAAAAGGATCATTGATTCAGTGAGGTAAAATCAAGAACCATTTGTTAAATGGTCAACTGAATCAGCCGATTCACTGAAAGGGGCTTGATTTAAAAAGAACAATTTGTTCAAAAATTGCTATTTTCATTTAAGTGCCAAGAAGAACTTGGACAGATGTTCATCAAATAACATTCGAAAATTTAATTTGTTCCTCACTTAAAAGCTTTTGTATTACTTCAGAAGACTTGGAATATGGTGCATAAGTTATATGAACTACTTTATGATACTTTTATGGTGTTGATTTGTCTTTTAAAGCTTGGCCAAGATCCCCTTTTATGCTCCACAGACTTTGTATGAACTTAAATATAAATAATTATTCTCATACCTGAGAGAAATATTCATTGAGAAAGGCATCTCCCACTGCCATATCCTCATAAATGTCTTGTTTTTCAAACATGAGCGATGTAGAGTAGAGAGCACTGTTGCGTTGGTTGGCTGTTGAAAAGGTGTTTCGCCGGGACCAAAACCTTTTGCTGTCAGTTTCTGTAAACCCTTCATTTATTTCCTGGTTGAATGCTCTGCTTTCATTAGTGACACTTGGTTGAAAGGGCATTGAGGATACATTGTTGGATACATAGTTGGAAACTGTTCCATCCTGGAACAGTTGTTTTTGGTCTACTGCAGCAACAGGACTGCTGAGAAGAGGAACCTCCTACAGTATACAAAATCATGTTGTACATGTTGTAAAACCGAAGTGTGTTTTATGATATAAAACCAAGTTCTAATTTTAATTTTGCATCTGAATAAATTTGACCTTGTCCTCTCCTATGCCTTCAGTGTGATATGCAATGAGAGATTCTTTAGCTTCAAAGGGCAAATCTGTGAATTCACTCACGGTCCCACACTGGCAGAAGATCAGGAGGAAGGGTACCACTGAAAATGCAATGAACAAAGAGTTTTATAAGCACTATAAGGATGTCAAGCTGTATGAATGTGTTGAACACATGAATAACTTACACAGGAGCAAAGCTGCGCCACTGAGAAACAAGCCAGTGGCTGGTGTTCCAATTTTGAATGGTAAGCTACGCTGTGCAGCCAGTCTCGGCCCACATGAGCCTTTTTTCTCACAGCTGCAAACTTCTATCTCAAACTTTTGGTTGTCTGGACAGGCCAGACCCTGAGCGTCCGAGACCTTC
Source organism: Sinocyclocheilus anophthalmus (assembly GCA_018155175.1). Lineage (NCBI taxonomy): Eukaryota > Metazoa > Chordata > Actinopteri > Cypriniformes > Cyprinidae > Sinocyclocheilus > Sinocyclocheilus anophthalmus. The sequence continues at coordinate 55,514 of JADLZN010003821.1, forward strand.
ACAGCCAGCTTGTACATGCCTGGCCACAAAGCCTCCAGTGCATGAAAGCTTACTGTTGTTCCTACAAATAAGAGAGAATTGCACTCTAGTAATTCATATACATTGCATTTGAGTGTTGGTTGTGTGTTTTAAGTGAATAAACCTGCTTCGTTTTACCGTTTATAGGCACCATCTCCCATTTTCCCACACTTTCCTCTTCTATCAGAACAAATTGATAAGGTGCTCCATTTGGATCAGCATCCCCATCGAAAGCCATGACATTTACCACTTTATTATTATCACAAGTTTGATGATAGGTGCTGGTCAATGTGGGGCAGTGATCATTTGAGTCCTCCACTTTTAATGCTATTGTCCCAGTCGCTGTCTTAGCTGGCACATCTAACAAATAAAAGAAAAATATGTTAATATTTTAAGGGAAAACGTATATCTATACCTAAACTAAAAAATAAATAAATAAATATTTAAATAACGATATTTAGATACTTATTAACATTTAGGCCTACATATTTACAGCATATTATTATTTAATTTAGCTATTTACCAATCTTATTTACACAAAAAAAAATTATATTTATAATACTTAAAAAATGCCCAATTAAGGACTGTCAGTCCAAAATCTTTTGAAAGACTTTCGAAAGAAGTTTAACAGGTTTAAGTAAGTAGTTTCTCTGCGTTTTTGAACTACATGACTTGCTTTCTGACAAATATTGGAGTTCATATTAAATTCATCTTAGCGGGGGGAAAAAACTTGGCACAAATGCTGATGCTTGCCTTGAGTCATGCAGATAATCTTTGCAAAGTAGGTTCCATTGACCAAAAACTTTGATTCTCGATCAGGAGCCTTTGTCAGTTTAATCTCAGCAGTTTTCTCATCAATGGTTAGCCAGTTATCAGGATCATGACCTTTAGCATACCTGGATATTCAATTAATGATGAAAACAATGACATAAAAATAACTGATCAAAGATGATTAGACCTCTGTATAAACAAGCATAATGAAATCAATAAACTGCATCAATAATAGCAATGATGGAAATCAACAATATCATTATTTACAAATAAAATCAATGAATATAATTCTCTCTATATATAGATATAAATGTATATATAAGCATTAATATGATTAATAATCCAAGGTAACCAATCATTTCCTTGAAAAACTGATCAAAGCTCACCTCACATTTTCAGCTGGTTCTCCAGTGTCACCATCCAAAGCAGTATACGTTCCCAGCACTATTGGGAAATCTTCATCATTTGGATCTTCTGACACTGGGAAGTCTTTCACAGAAGGTGAGAAGCTAGGACCGTCGGATAGATTGTTTACACTGATCTTAACTGGGTAACCTTTCCCAGCTGTTTTTTTATCAGGCTCAGATCCAGGTTTGCCAGATGGTTTAGTACCAGGTTTTGTTCCAGGCTTGAAACCAGGTGAGGGGCCAGGCTTGGCTCCAGGCTTAACTCCAGGCTTACCATCAGGTTTAAGCCCAACATCACCACCTGCATCCACTCCCACATTCACTCCAGCACCCAGATCCAATCCAGCATCCAGTCCAGCATCTACATCCAATCCAGCATCCAAATCCAGTCCCGCATTCAGTCCTACTCCCAAACCTAAGCCTACTCCTAACCCCGCTCCCAACCCTGCTCCAGCTCCAGCTCCAGCTCCTAGGCCCGCGCCAGCCCCTAAATCCTTGTCCAGATTAACGTCCAGCTCTAAAGCACTTCCATTTATGAAAGGAGCTACATTTGAAATGACCAAACTGAGGTCCAATTCTCTTACCTTTTCAAAATCAACAGGCTTCAGAGAGGCAGATAGGCATGGAAAAGGAAAAAAGACAAAATTATATAAATAAGATACGTAATGTCGGTTATTTTGACGGGAGATACCAAGCAAGTGTCTCTGAGTCAATAACACATGAAGAAAATAAAAAATCTTGTTTAAAATACATTTGACAAGTTCTTAGAAGAGCTTAATATGGTTTTGAAAAACTTGTATACCATTTACTAGAAAAGTTTCAATTTAATTAAGTGAAAATATCATGTGGTGTAACTATCATTTTCTAACTAACTATTTTCTCACACCTTGATTACATGTGAGAGTGTACATTTCAATCATTATTTAAGTTTTTTAAAGTTTTTAAATATATTTGCTCTTTTTATATTTAGATGTTTTCTCTTATATCTTTCAAGGTAAAAATTTTTTTTTTTAATCCTGAATTATTAATTCATAAATATAATTACATTTTTGGGAAGTTATACTACATGACATTTTAAAACCATAATAGGCATGTTTAAATATAAATATTAATAAGAAGTGAGAAAAATTGTATCATATATACGTTTATTTAAGAAATTATAATAGATTACTTAAGATTTTTTTTTCAAGAATTACATCCCTAATTAGTTTTTTTTCATGATATCAGGACATTTTTAATCAATTAATAGAAAGGACAAATGTGTGTCATTGACCCCTCAACAAATAATATTATTAAAGGTTTATGTCCATAATAAAGAAAAAGGCGTTTGCAGGTACCTTGACAAGTTTTAGAATTCCCTCATTCGTTTTAGGGTCCGTTTCGATTGAGAAGAGATTGTCTTCATTTCCTTTATGGATATCAAACACTGCCAGCCAGTTATCAGTGAATTCCAGATCAATGTCCAGGGCTTTAATTCTCATGACAACCACATCAATCACACCTTCATCAACACTGCCTGAATACTAACAGAGATAAAGACACCAACCGATAAATACTATAGTAGGGATTTATTTATTACATACATTTATGTAATTAAATAATCCTGCCGTTCACAGCTTGCAGGCAATGATATTTTAAGATCTTACCTCTTCTTTCTCAAGAGTGGGAACATTGTCATTTATATCCAAAATATGAATTTGCACAGTGCCTGTTCCTGTGTTGCCAGACGAAGCTCCGTTCATATCAACACCCCGAACTATTAAAGTATATTTGTCGTGTCTCTGTAAAAGACAGTTGGTTATAAATCTAGATTTAAATGCATAATGTTGCATTTTTCATGAACTTTTGAATGTCATAAATTGCCAGTTTTCACATCAGTTACCTCTCGAATCCAGGTTTTTCTCCCTTCCACATAGTACTAGCCCAGTTGTGTTATCAATGGGGGGGGGGGGAAGAACGTATGCCCAGATCGGCTGTGGTTTTGTCTTAATATACTGTCTGCTATTTGAATTAAGAGTGCCGGGTTCATCTGCGATCATAGAACGCCTTTTATTTTGCATGATGACAGGTGTTTCCTGTTGTTTCACAAGCATGATGAAAAACAATATACTTTTATAAAGTATATAGCAATAGGGGACTGTAAGATCAGTACAATTGGTAAAGTCTTATTGAGCATTGAGGACTAGACTATAAATATCTGGGAGTGTATATTTAATTTATAAATAGGGGGGGGGGGGGGGTCCTTCAACAGAGAATGTTGTGAACTTACAGGAATTGGAACCATAAAACAATATGGTATACATTGCAACCCAACAATCTTGCTACTTTCCCTCACAGATCCCCTCTGTAATTTGAATATTGGTGGGTTATCATTCTGATCCTCAACTTTGATCTTCAGCTCAATGTTTTCTTCTGCTATTGATCCGTTGCGAAATTTTGCTATGCCAGTCAGCTACAGAAGAACAAAAATGATATGTGTGTATCAAGGTCTCTTAATTTAGTCATTATATCAATCATCATCTCATTTATATGTCTGTAATGAATTACCCAAAAGTGGGGCGCAACTCACATTGTATAAGGATGTTTTCTCTCTGTCTAGCAGGCTGGTGACCCTAACATAGCCATTTTCAGGATTGATAACAAACAAGTTATAGGGTGCCTTGTCAGCGCCGTGACCTGTTAGTCCATATTCCACCATCTGCCAGTTAATATCTTTATCAGATCGGATCTAAAAAAGCAAGACAATATTGAGAATGCCTGTGAATACTGAGTATTTAAATATGCAAATGCAAAGGCAAGGTCACATTATGCAAATATCAAGCAAAAAACATAGCTCAGCCCATCTATGTGAGTTTCAGATAGTGATGACTGTCTCAAGCATTTAAAAATATGCAGATTGTGGTGGAGTTTCTTTGGATGTATGTGTAAACACTTTTTTATTTTTTCACGTATAATTTAATTAACACACCAAATTTGCAGTTACAAGTACCCCCTGTGTGTGGTTCTTATTGTCTAAATCTTCCTCTCAATAGAGGACATATTTCCGTGGCAGGACTAGACCATATCCGGGTTGGTCCTTTGATGAGGCCTTCTTGTTTTTTCAGTGTGTATGATCGGGGGATGTGAGGAAGTTGGGCTACGAATAATAGGCACTTTCTAAACGTAATAAAACTTACACATACATTTTAAATACTATGTAGAAATCTGTATTCGCTCTTTTTCTTCATTTTAAGTGATTTAAATTACAAATTAAGTATACAAAATATACATATTATATAATAATATCATTTTTAACAAATATATTTTTAAAACTCTTATCATTTTGTTTTGGCTGCGTTTCAGAAGATATATTTGAGCATATTGGGGAATTGGGGGGGTTGGGGGGGGGGGGGGTGGGGGAGTTGTGATTGTGTAGGCAGCTTAGTGTGTCGTCAGCGCTGTGGTGAAAAGGTGAAGCTTTAAGAACCAGTAGATCCAGATCTCAAGTTTTTCAGATGATAGCACAAACAAGAAAAGATTGACATAAGGACCACCCAGTGCAAGCATATGTAAAATATGTCTTTGGGTTATGTGCAGGGGGAGAAAAAGCTGTAAAAATGCTTACTTTTGCCACAAACTCCTCTTTTGTGTAGTCAATATTCTCATAAAGTCTTGTTGGTGGAAGAATCCACTCTCGTTTCCTTCGATTAGATCTGCTGCTGGCTCTCAATGCCTAAAGAATTCAATTTTTTCCAGAATGTTAGACATTAAGTATATTCAATGCATTGACATTACTTCTTTACCATAAATACAGTATTCTTATTAACCATCCTTATGACAAATTCATAATTTTTTAATAAAATTGTATTGTCATCAAAAGAAAGATAACATACACTCTCAGAAAAAAGGTACAAAACTGTCCCCACGTGGGGTGGTTTTTAAAAGATGCAATTACGTATTAGTATCCATCAAGGACATAAGCACTTTAATGTACTATTAGTAACCTAAAAGTGTATGTATTAGTACCTTTTGGAGAGTGTGCCACCTTAGTGTAGAGAAATACAGTGGGTACGGAAAGTATTCAGACCCCCTTAAATTTTTCACTCTTTGTTATATTGCAGCCATTTGCTAAAATCATTTAAGTTAATTTTTTTTCCTCATTAATGTACACCCATATTGACAGAAAAACACAGATTGTTGACATTTTGCAGATTTATTAAAAAAGAAAAAACTGAAATATCACATTTACACAAGTATTCAGACCCTTTGCTGTGACACTCTATATTTAACTCAGGTGCTGTCCATTACTTCTGATCATCCTTGAAATGGTTCTACACCTTCATTTGAGTCCAACTTTGTTTGATTATACTGATTGGACTTGAATGGGAAAGCCACACACCTGTCTATGTAAGATCTTACAGCTCACAGTGCATGTTAGAGCAAATGAGAATCATGAGGTCAAAGGAACTGCCTGAAGAGCTCAGAGACAGAATTGTGGCAAGGCACAGATCTGGCCAAGGTTACAAAAAATTTCTGCTGCACTTAAGGTTTCCTAAGAGCACAGTGGCCTCCATAATCCTTAAATGGAAGATTTTTGGGACGACCAGAACCCTTCCTAGATGTGGCCGTCCGGCCAAACTGAGCTATCTGGGGAGAAGAGCCTTTGTGAGAGAGGTAAAGAAGAACCCAAATATCACTGTGGCTGAGCTCCAGAGATGAAGTCGGGAGATGGGAGAAAGTTGTAGAAAGTAAACCATCACTGCAGCCCTCCACCAGTTTGGAGCATTATGGCAGAGTGGCCCGACGGAAGCCACTCCTCAGTGCAAGACACATGAAAAAACACCTGAAGGACTCCAAGTTGGTGAGAAATAAGATTCTCTGGTCTGTTGAGACCAAGATAGAACTTTTTGGCCTAATTCTAAGCGGTATGTGTGGAGAAAGCCAGGCACTGCTCATCACCTGGCCAATACCATCCCTACAGTGAAGCATTGTGGTGGCAGCATCATGCTGTGGGGGGTTTTTTCAGCTGCAGGGACAGGACGACTGTTTGCAATCGAGGGAAAGATGAATGTGGTCAAGTACAGGGATATCCTGGACGGAAACCTTCTCCAGAGTGATCAGGACCTTAGACTGGGCCGAAGGTTTACCTTCCAGTAAGACAATGACCCTAAGCACACAGCTCAAATAACGAAGGAGTGGCTTAACACAACTCTGGACTGTTTTGATGGCCCAGCCAGACCCTGACTTAAAAACCCAATTGAGCATCTCTGGAATAGACCTCACATGGCTGTCCCACACGTTTATCGCATCCAAACTTACAGAACGGAGAGGATCGCAATGAGAATTTTCAGAGGATCCCCAAAATCCAGGTGTGAAAACTGTTGCAATCTTTCCCAAAAGACTCAATGGCTGTATTAGATCAAAAAGTGTGCTTGTGTCTTACTATATACTGAGCAAATTGTCTGAATACTTAGGACCATGTGATTATTTCAGTGTTTCTTTTTTAATAAATCTGCAAAAATGTCACAATTCTGTGTTTTTCTGTCAATATGGGGGTCGGGGTGTGGCGGGGGGGGGGGGGGTACATTAATGAGAAAAAAAAATTAACTGAAATGATTTTAGCAAATGGCTGCTACATAACAAAGAGTGAAAAATTTAAGGGGTTCTGAATACTTTCCGTACCCACTGTACATCTAAATGTACTGTATATTAAATCCTATACAATTCATATGAAAATCTTTGAGATTTGTTCTTCTTACATTTTAATGACCTTTTCATCCCTAGTCACGGCAATTTTATCTACAGTGTCAACTGTTTATGGTTGGCAACTGTTGATGGCTGATGAAAATAGATCCAAATGCTATTTTTCAAGTGTACAAATGCTAACAATAATGGATTACTGTAGCACTGGTGTACACCCTGTGAAAGCAGTTCTTATGTATCCTTTTACATACTTTCTCTCTATGCTTGTAAATGCTTTTGGGAATTATTTATGGCCTGCCATCACAGCACTCCAGAGATGAGCATAGGAATGAACAGAATTGAAAAAGTCAGTTAAAATTGACCTGCTTGCCTAAAAACAACAGGTAATGCAGCTCATTTAAACTATGCATTTAAATAAAAATGTTCCTTATAATACTACCAAACGTATATATCAGCAGTATATGTGTTTGTGTGTGTGTATATACCCGTAATATATATATATATATATATTACATTACTGTCAACCGTTCTCTTTCCTGTAACTGCCTAGTACACATTGTTCAAGTCATATGCGAGGTATATGTGAATGCTGTCTATTGTAAAGAACCTGCTCTGCTTTAGCATAGAGTCAGTTAGGGGCTGGGCGGGGGTTTGAGACTATGCTGCCCACAGGCGTTTCTCATATTAACAAATGGTAGATGCTTCTGTCTTCCAGTGGTTAAAATAGCAAAAGGCCACAACAATTAGTGACTATTATGATACTAATTTTACTATTACAGTGTTGTGGCTTGCTTTATAATATTCAAGGATATAACAATGTGAACACAAAATAATCAAATCAAACTGAATTGATCAGACCAAATCTATCCATTCAACACTCTCACATTCAAAAGCTTTATGAAAAAAATAAATAAAATGAAATTGTTTCTGGTGAAGAAAACAAAATAGTTTTAGGAGTTAATGTGATCAGAAACAGCAACTGTGCATAGTATGCATAGTACCTGTGATTATTACATTTGCTTAAATATGTGTGAAAAAAACACAATTGAGCTGAATATTCAATTCATTTCATGCCAAAACACCTGTTGGTTTGGTGTCACTTACCACAATCCTGCACAGCAGCAGGACCAAACATATTCGTCCAAGCCAAATGGGAGACATGAGAGCTGTAGGTCAGATGTAAGCAGTCAGACCTTTTTTCTCGTATCTTCTCCCGTCCTCCTTCTGTTGATCAGAGCTGTGCTTGTGTAGAGGGTTGGAAATGGGGGGCAGGTTACTGATCACTTTTTGGGTGGGGCATCTGAAAGAGCACTTTCTCTTGTACACAACCATGTTTTGGCGTGAGACTTTTCTGCTGTGATGACCCCCTACAACGGGGGGGTGCGCGAGGGGGGGGGGTGGGGCTCTCCACTCTCCGCTTTTATTCACTCTTTGAATAAATCAAGCACTAAATTAACATATTCCAATTTCATTTATATAAAGGAAGGTAATACAACAGATTTAAACTGTAAACTCAAGATGTAGTGACTGTGACAGCTGTATGTGAGATGTGTAAGTGTGTGTTAACATGAAAACTATAGTGTCCCTGCACTCTTAAAACTAAAGGTGCTTCAAAAGTTTTGGTTCCACAAAGAACCATTCAGACAAAGGTTCTTTAAAGAACCATCTCTATCTTACTTTACCTTTTTAAATCCTGAAAACCTTCTTTCGCCGAAACTAGAAAGTTCGTCAGATGTTAAAGTCTTTCGAACCATTTAGACAAACAGGTTCTTCTATGGCATCGTGAAGCAACTTTATTTTTAAGAGTGTAGTATAGTCATATTTTTAGACACTTAAACTTAAAAGTGACTGACATGTGGCCAAGATGTGGGGTGGGGGGGTTCCCCAGACTAGAATTAGTGCTCTGCATTTACCGCATCCTAAGTTGCACACACACAGCAGTGAACACACACCCCAAGCAGTGGGCAGCCATTTATGCTGCAGAGCCCGGGGAGCAGTTGGGGTTCGGTGCCTTTGCTCAAGGGCACCTCATTCGTGGTATTGAAGGTGGGAGAGAGCCGCACCGGAAACTTGAAATCACAACCTTTGGGTTATGAGTCCGACTCTCCATTAACCATTTTTAACCATTAGGCCACGACTTCCCCAAAAAATGTAGGAATATCATTGTGTATATTGCAAAAAAATCAACCAAACGTACATTTTTGGAGTCATTTTTGCTATGACTTTTAGCAAGGTGATATTTAGTGGCTGCATGAAGTCAGTATTCCTCAAGTTCACACAGATGTCCTATTAGAGTAACCAGAGGTGTAGAGAATCACATTACCTATCAACATGTTCACAAATGTTTGAAATACACAAAGTGTCACAGTACTTCAGTATTGAGCATTGTTTATCATTTGAAATCGGACAAACCTCTTTTTGTGAGTAGTATTGCCTGAAAAGCAATATTTCATTAAATCACTTGGTTTGATACTTTGCTACATTATGCAAAATAAATTATACAGTTTTTAGTGTAGCTTATGTGTTCAAATACTTTTCAGTTCCACTAAATAGACTGGCAACACTTTAAAGAACTTTGAGAATTCACCTGTGCTACAAGTTCATGTGCTACACCTCTCAGTGAAATGCAGTCCGCCCCAAGCAAAACACACCTGACCAGGGGTGCGGTTTCAAAAAAGCACCGTTGGCTAACTATGGTCGTAAGTTCCATTGAACTCTGTTGGTAACAACAGAACTTGTGACCATAATTGCTTTTGGGAAACACACCCCAGTGTGCTAAAAACAATCAATCAGTTTCCTACCACTAGAATGTGTGACATCACAAAAAATCACCTAGCCAGACTGTTGTGTAATATTATATTTAATATTTAGAATCTTTTTTGTATTTACTGCTTTTATAGTGGTGCAGCAGTAACAATAGAGGTAAAAGCTTCTGAATGCACAGCTATGCAATGCACAACACACATAATTAGTGCACATTAAACCTGGAGTAATGATTTGAATAAATAATTAAGGAGATGTTTGCCTAATTAAGCATAAATGGGGGGAAATCTATTTATCTTTATCTGGGTTACATAAGAATTTCATGGACAGCTCTTTAGTCATCATTATAACTTATTCTTGCTCACCCCAACATTCTGTTCATGAAATTGCTTAAAGAGTAAAACACCACGTGTATTTTTTAGTCTTTGAAACTATTGAAAAAACATTATTACCATAGACAAGACAACATTGTTTTAAAAACACAGAATGACCATCTTGCAAACAACTTAACATTAAATTAAGTTTTTCATCTCAAAGTAGTAAACCACAGTCGTACCTTCACTAATGACAAAAATCCCAAGAGAAACCACATATTAAAATACTGAAAGAAATGTTAAATACAGTAATATCTGTGGTATGAATTCCACAGGACATAACATCGACTCCTCCCTACTGTTCACAGCAATGCAAATATAATGGAAGTCCATGGGATCATGTGATTGAACTGACTAATAATAATCAACACTAATTTTAAATCAATCACCTTGTTTATATGAAATATAATAACATTTGATTACAGGATTTACAGAAATAAAAGCTTTAGAATACATTAAATGCTACATAATCAGAGTATACCATATAATTTTAGTTTTTTTTTCTTTTCAGTTGTTAAATTATGTTGTTAATCAAGTTATTTATTGCCCTATACAATGTATGTCTAATGTGTTAAGGTTTTCTTTGAAATCTTATCTGTAGATTTAAGATGTAAAACAACACAATTGGAGGCAAGATGTTTAAAGGGGTTATATGACGTTGCTAAAAATAACATTTTTTTTTATTTGGTGTAATGAAATGTGTTTTTATGCGGTTTAAGGTTAAAAAAAAAAACATTATTTTCCACATACTGTACATATTTGTTTCTCCTCTATGCCCCGCCTTTCTGAAATGTGTCGATTTTTACAAAGCTCATGTGTGACGGAAATGTTACGTCCCTTACCATACTGTGATGCCCTGTCCCGGCGCGACAAGACAAAACCAATAAAACCCATTACAAACGAGGCATTTGTTGCATCCAGTGGGGACATAATTACTGATTATAATGACTTATACTGTCTTTTTACGCGTTGCGTTGCATCACACCGCGCCGCGTAAACATAAAACCACGTCTGCATTTATGATCGGAGAAATGAAAAACAACAAGAGCTACTCTACACTGCCCAAAACTCTCTTGTTGGAATCATAGTGGCAATTCTTTAAATATAAGCAGACTTTTAAATATGAAACATACTTACAGGCTGTGAGTCAGAAGTGCCAGACTGTCCTTGCAAAGTTGGAATTGCCCCACTTTATAGAAACAGCCTTAGTGCACAGAAGACATTGTAGGCTACTCTCCCAGGTTCAGGAAACAGTCCTCTGTAAAATGTGCTGCACACATCTGAATATTTGGGTTGAACTGTTCTGGAACAGTGTTGTAAATACAACTTAACCACTGATTTCTAGTTGTGTCCTCTTTTGGAAGGTCAAACAAATTAGTTTCGCTTTCACAATGAATCACAGCGTCTTCACGACATGGCGGCGACAACAATATTACAGCGAGAATAAAATTTATGCTTTCTTTCTTTGCGTATACATTTGGGCGTTGTTAAGCAAATCTTCCCACACAGTGACGTAGACATGTGTGGGCATGTTAGAACAAGCCGTTTTAGGAGGGCGTGGACGAGTCTTAACTTTTAGAAAGAATATCTCTTTGGGTTTGAGACTTTAGTCTTTGCAACTTTAGGGATCTTATATATGCACGAACAGCTTGTAACACTCCAAAGAGAAAGGAAAACTTGAAGTTTACATTGACCCTTTTTAACAATATTGCCCTGAAATGGCTCAGACCACCCAGGCCAAGTAACTAAAAAAAATTTACAATTCTTAAAGGGGTGGTTGATTGCGATTTCACTTTATTAATGTTAGTTAGTGTGTAATGTTGCTGTTTGATCATAAACAATATTTGCAAACTTACGAAGCTGAAAGTGCAATGCAAAACGGAGATATCGTCTTTATGTCTTTTGGGGGTAAATTCGTCTGTCAGTTTATAATGCCTACAAAAATGAACTGTAAGGGATTACAACGAGTTCTCTTCCAGGTCCGTTACTCAAGAACTCCAGAATTTTACTAAAACCCCTCCCTCTGGAAAAGGCAGCAAAGGGGGGCGAGGCCATGCTGCGCTTCTTTAGAGAAGAGGAAGAGAAAACTAAAGGGACACTTAAAAGTCTGTTCATATATGAATTGCGATTCTGTCGTCTAACGATTCTAATGGATTCACAAGTTTCAAAAATCAATGTTCTAAAGCAGCAGTTCTCAATACTGTTCCTCTGGGCCCTGGCCCCTCTCTCTTCCCTCTCCTCATCCTCTCCGATCAGATCAATCAGCTTCGTGAATACACTTATTTTCACATACTATATCTATGAGAAGCATTATACATGGACGCACGTGCAGTTGCCGCACTGTATTAAAGCTTTAATCAGAATAAAACCATATATTAAAAGCTAACAGAAGCAGTACCATTTACAAATAACAGCGTATCTAAAAGTATGACAACAACAAACAAAAAACACAGGCCTGCCATTAAAAGCAGTGCTTGCACAGGTTCCGCACGATCCTCTTCAATAATATCCTCCGCTTCTCAACCGGGCTCAAACTGATAAGCAATATAGACCACGTCATTGTTTACAATACAACCGTAGCACATGCTGCTGAGGTGAGGGGCGGGACGATTAGACGCGCACTGGTGGTTTAGCCAATCACAATACACTGGGCCAGCTAATCAATCAGAGCCCATCGTGTATTTCTGAGGGAGGGGCTTCATAAAAGCAGAAAATTGATCAGCGCATTTCTCAGAGAAGAGACAGAGAGGTGTCGAATAAAGGTAAATTATGTGAAAAATAATGAATTTTTTAACAAACGAAGCATTACACTGTTAGACTGTACCCCATAAACACAATCAAGCCTATATAAAAACCAGTCAACCACCCCTTTAAAAATGATCATACTCACTTATTGTTGTCATTTTAATATTGAATACTTCTAATTCATCTAATGCTTAAAATAGTTTCTGTGCTTCTCTGCGAATAATTCCATCCTGAGAAGTAATTAGGTATTAATGCCACTAGACCAAAAATTAGATCACTGCTCAATGTCCAGCTGCCCATTTGTTGCAAGTCCTTTGGATTATGGCATCATAACCATTGAAGTCAGAACTCTGGACACTGTCGAACGGAATAACTGTCTGTTTGCTGCCTGAGTAAGTTCCACTGGACTAAGTACTCCCGGACTCATGGCAAGTGGAAGCTGACTTGAACCCTCTAGAATTGTGGGACCACTAACCAATTGTCTGCTCTGTCCACCTTTCCCTGATACAATGTTCTGAACACCATTTACTAATAGCTGACTGTTATTTACCTGTCCATTTGCAACTTGAGGCAGTCTCACTAGGTTTGGCGTTCCTGCGCTCATAGACACAGGATACTGACCTGGGCCTGCAACCAGTAAATTACCTCTACCAACAGGAGCCTCTAGAACAGAATGACCACTAACCAGTAGTCTAATCTCTTCACCTTTTTTTGAAGCACTCTGGTAAGGACCACCAATCAATCATTGCTTCCATTGACAGGACTTTCTACAATTGTTACGGTCCCTTCATTCTGTGCACTGGAAAGGGAGCCATCAACTACTGTTTGATTCATATGTACCATTCCACTCAACTCTTGAGAACTTACTGGGTAAAGTAGTTGAGGGCTCATGGGACGATGACTTGGACCTAGACCTCCAACGAATACTTTACCTTCATTTACTGAACCATCTATAAGAGTTAATCTACCCTGCCCGTTCTCTCTTAACATCTGCAGTGAACATCTAGATCTGAACATCTACATGCAGTGATCTAGTTGTTGCTGTGGCATCAATACAAGGTTTGGAGTTGGTGAAAGGTTCTGAATTACAGCAGGATTAACTTCCCCTAAACCTTTGGTAATCATGGCTGGACTTTGAGGTCCAATTTGTGAGTACAAGACTGAATCACCAATGATGTTGTTTGCTAGAACAGCCTGTTGTCCACTACTAAAATGTTCAAGTGTATGGCCGTTACCTTGAGTCAGAATTCTCCCAGATTCTGGAGTTCCATTAATTATGTACACTCCTTGGCCATTTCTCTGACAGCAAAACATTGCTTGCCATTGGCTGGTTGAATCCATAGTACATAGGCTCCTGTATGACAATCCCTTGATTAGGTTCGGGTTGGACAAGTGGGGATTTAACAGGTATCTCCTCAGGACTGGGCTGGACGATGTTGGTAACGTGACTGGAAGATGCAGCCGCATTTGGTGTTGTCTCAACAGTATTAACAATAACTTTTGGGTCAGTGTGTC